>RJWJ010006277.1:0-63369 GCA_004363605.1 Indri indri
GCCTGCCCTTCTCCAGCTGTATTTCACTACACTGGAGGAGGATGTAGTTATCCAGGGCCTAAATAAAGCTTTATAAAAATCCAGTGCCTTAACTAGAACTGCAGTGATGCTTAAGTTTCCATGCACAAAAGTTAAAATCAACTATGCACAGCAGAAAGCATTTGGCTGGAGCCAAGGGAGACTGTTGCTGGCCTCACAGAGGTGCTTCCATCTGTCTTCAATCAGCACTGAACTGAACAAGCAGAGGTAGGATGGTGTGTACAGAAAAGAGCCAAGGTTTGAATCCCAGTACTGTTTCTTGCCCTCTGACCTAGGAAGGTTCACTTGGCTCAAGGAAACCTCAAATTCTGGGGTTCTTTGGTGAGTAAGCTGTGTTGGGGCAAGCCTTTTTACAAATGTTAACAGTAACTGAAATCCATGGGATTAATCCAAAATTAAGTAAACCTGATACGAGGATAAGATGACTCGATGGGAAAGCTACCTAGACATCACTTCGACTCTCTCTCTCACGAAGCGTACTTCTACCACTAATTTCTTTGTTCATTCAACCACTACCTGATCCCTGCCCCTGCCCCACCAGACAGAGGTTTGATCCTTGTAATATCCTCCCACTGCACAACAGTTTAAACATTCATTAGTACTTATTTATAATCGATTCATTGGACCGTAAACTGTGAGGGCAGAAGCATCTTACTATACCCCTACAACTGGCAAACGGGGCATTCCAGTCTGTAAGATTGGAGTATGGATGCTCAAACACTGCACTGGGAATACTGAGAGAGGCAAAAAACCGCCCTCATGATGCCTAAGTTTTGCTCTGTGCAAGAAAGAAGGAAGGAAGCTCCAGGAGAGAAGTGGGGGAGGTAATTTAGATGGCGATGGAGATCAGGGAGTTAACTTAAACTTGGACTTGAAGCCTGAGGAGGATTTGGGGATAGTGATGAGGGAGGTACGGATGGGGCAAGAAGAGTTCCAGGCTAACTGAACGGCAAAGAGAAACAGCCTGAAACTATCTGAAGTGTACCTGAAGACGCAGTAAGCAGCCGGTGCGGCTGGGGAGCCTTTGCCAGGTGCCAAGCACCATTCTCTGAGCTAACAAAACAGACACCTGCAGTAGATCTGGGAAGAGGTAGGCAATGGCGAGCCTGCCCTAAGTGAGTCTCAGTCCCCTCACTTTACTCACCTGTGAAATGGCCGCCGACGCTCCCCCCTACAGGATCGCTGTAGGAACAAGGCCAATGAGTCTCAGCAGGCGCCTACTGTGCCTTCTGACTAGGAAAGTGGTCCCAAGGCCAAGGCCAGTGATCTCAGGATAAGCACTGAGTTAAGCCACACAGGAAAAGCCAACTGAGAGGCAAGAAGCAGGTGGTCACGTTTTCTACAGTTTTTTCAGCTTAGGTGTCTGATTCAAATTAGATGCAAATTGGCCGGTCTCAAAGTACCTACCACAGCCCAGCATCTGTAGCGGGCATTTTCACACACATCTGCTCTAACCGCCACAACCAGTCTATTAACAGTATTCAGGCCATGAAGACTTAACTGAAAGGGGAATAAACAACTCTCCTACACAAGCAGGAACGCTAACGAATCCCTACGTGCCAACCCCGCCCCTCTCACGGCTATGGGCAGACCGGCCAGATCTGCAGAAAGACTTCCCTTTTGTTCTTTCGGTCTAGTTCAGCGTTCCTCCAACTTCAGCGCACGTTAGAATCACTCGGCAGAGCTAGACACACGACGCCAAACGGACTATACGGACTATTCACGGGAAATTCTGGCTCTCCAAAGGCGGACTTGAGACCCCACCTGAGCCCCGGCAGGGCGAACTCCACCATCACGTGTGGGACGGAGTCTGACAGGCCGCCCGGAACACAGTGGGCGCCTAACGGACGGCAGCGGTCCTACTGAGAGCCGACGGGCGAAAAGGAAGAGCGCCCCGCCAACTTCCGCGGGCCTTCAGGAGCCCGAGAGGGCCCGGCGGAGCGGCCCCCTCAGACCGGCCCTCTCACCCCCGGCCCCAGACCCTCCCCGGCGGGGCCTCGCTCCTCCGCTCCATTCCCCTCCCAGTCAGGCGCTCCCCAGCTAGGCCTGGGCTCGCCGCTTACATGTGTCCGCAGGGCACCTGCACGGGCTTCTCGTACACTTCTAAGCACACTGGACACGTGAAGCGGTCTAGGGGGTCGGTCTCCGCCGCCGGCCCTGCCCGCTGCGCACCGCCCTCACTCTCCGGTTGTTGCTCCGCCATCTTGCTGCCCCTGAACGCCGCGCAACGGCGGCCGAGAAGGAGGAGCTGGGGGCGGGGCGAGACTCGTGGGCGGGGCGAACGCGGGGCGGGGCCCGTGAGCCGGGCTCGCGGCTGTGGGCGGGGCTCCTGGGAGAGCCTCGTTTCCGGGCCGTCTGACCAGACTGAAGGAAAGGCCGAGGGAAATGCGAAAAATGTGGAAGTGAAATCCAGAGGCTGGCAGGATTGGGACGGGCTTTGTGCGTGGGCCACTGTTTCCCAAATTTAAATCATTAGTTCAGCACCGCCTGCACTATTACTTAATATTTCTCTTCGAATGGAGTTTTTTTTTCTTTAAACTTAAGCAAACAGATTTTAATGGGAGATCTGATATCACTGCTGCAAACAGAAAATCAGTATCATTTATACAACAGAACTGTAAAAATAAGTACAAATATGGAAACGAAACATATTATTAATTCATGCTGATACTGTTGATGCTGAAAAGAGATTAGCCATTATTGGAGAGGTGTTAAAGACGGGCTAACACCACGCTGAGACTTCCCAGCGAAAGGAGCAATGGGGAGCTGGTATTCGATAGTGTGTTCACATGCCTCAACTCCTGCTCTGTGTAGAAGGGGAAGCTGAGGCCTAAAGAGACAGAATAAATCTCAGTCTCACTAGGAAGGAGCCGGCCTGGAACCCAGGTGTTTTTTGTTTTGTTTCATTTTGTTTTTTTGAGACAGAGTCTCACTCTGTTGCCTGGGCTAGAGTGCTGTGGCGTCAGCCCCAGCTCACAGCAACCTCGAACTCCTGGGCTCAAGCGATCCTCCTGCCTCAGCCTCCCGAGTAGCTGGGACTACAGGCATGTGCCACCATGCCCGGTTAATTTTTTCCATATATTTCTAATTGTCCGGCTAATTTCTTTCTAGTTTTAGTAGAGACCCGGGGGGGAAGGGGGGGGGGTCTCCCTCTTGCTCAGGCTGGTCTCGAACTCCTGACCTTGAGGGATCCTCCTGCCTCGGCCTCCCAGAGTGCTCGGATTACAGGCATGAGCCACCACGCCCAGCTGAACCCAGGTGTTTAGAAGCTCAGACTTCTTCTCTTTCCACTGCACCAGATTGGCTCTTGTGTACAGCCCATTTAGCAAAAGATACATCTTTTTAAAAAGAAGGTTCTGCTAACAATTCTATCTGGTTCTGTTAACCAGGAAAATCAATGGTCAGTTAAACCTCCACCTTGAAAGGCCACACAGCAACAAGCCTACATAGGACAAGGAAATAATGTCCGTTAAGCCAGGTTAATTGGATGCAAACTGGCCCCCTCTCTTGTCCCATTGCCAGTGCTCTGGGTTGATTTTGCTTGACCTGGTGGCAGCAGGAGGATTATTTTTAGCTATTGACGTGGGCATCTTTGCTCTAACGAACTACTTGGCCATGCAGGCTGCAGCTCAAGAGAGCCAATGCTCATACTTTACCATTTCTTTTTCCTGTTCCTGTGCCAGACGCCCATGTGTCTGCTCTCTTCCCAGCCAGATGTGCCCTGTCTCCCCTCCAGGGATGGGGGTGCATTGGAGGGAGCAGAAGTGTGCTGGGGGTGTTTACAAGCCCCCTGCCTTGGCTTTGGAGCTCCTGCAGCTGTGGGCTGTTGCCAGACTCTGTGTGTGGTGGGCGCAAGGGAGCCCCAGACCTGGGCTTCAAATCCACTGAGTGCCTTCAATCTGGGCTCTTGAAATGACCTTTCCATGAGGTAATACACTCAGTCACTGAGACAAGGGGACAGGATTAAAATAATGTTAATAAGCTGGTATTATGGCATGCACCTGTATCCCAGCTGCTTGGGAGGCTGAGGTGGGAGGATCACTTGAGCCCAGGAATTGAAGATCATCCTGGGCAACATAGCAAGACCCTTTCTCTAAAAATAAAAAGATTAATAAAATAATATCAATAGTGAACTTTTTTATGGTTACTATTCTAAGCACTTTACATTGGATAAATCCTCACAACAACCTACGACTTAGGTTCTATTGTTATCTCCACTTTACAGCTGTGCAAACTAAAGCACAGAGAGGTTAACTTACCTTTTTTTCAATTTCTTTATTGTGGCAAAATACACAAAACATAAAATTTACCATCTTAACCGTTTTAAGGTATACAGTTCAGTGGTATCAATTACATTCATATTGTTGTACAACCATCACCATCAGCCACCTTGGGAACTCCGGTCATCTTGCAAAGCTGAAACTCTTTATCCGTTAAACAGTAGCTCTCCATTCCCCACTCTCCCCCCCAGTCCCTGGCAACCACCATTCTATTTTTAGTCTCTGATTTTGAAGCATTTACAGCTATAAAATTTCCCAAGTGCTGCTTGTACTGTGTCCCATAAGTTTTGGCATGTGTTTTTGTTTTCGTTTGTTTATATGTATTTTCTAATTTCCTCTGTGATTTTTAAATTCGGTCCATTGGTTGTTTAAGAGTGTGTTGTTTAATTTCCACAAACTTGTGAATTTTCCAATTTTCTTTCTGATAATTGATTTCTAACTCATCCCATTGTGGTTGGAGGAGATATTTTGTGTGATCTCTGTTTTTTAAAATCTATCGAGACTTTATTCATGGCTTAACATATGGTCTATCCTGGAGGCTATCCCATGCACACTTAATGAGAATGTATGCTCTGTTGTTGTTGGGTAGGGTGTTCTATATGTCTGTTAGATATGGTTGTTTTATTGTGTTGCTCAAGTCCTTTATTTCCTTACTTATCTTCTGTCTGGTTCTATCCATTATTGACAGTGGAGTATTTAAGTCTTTATCTTAGTCCATTTAGTGTTGCTATAATTTTATTTATTTCATTTATTTTTAGAGACAGAGTCTTGCCATGTTGCCCAGGCTGGCTTTGAACTTCTGGCCTCAAGCGATTCTCCTGCCTCATCCTTCTGAGCAGCTGGGACCATAGGCATAAGCCACTATGCTCTAGTGTTGCTATAACAGGATGCCTGAGGCTGGGTAATATATAAAGAAAAGAGGCTTATTTGGTGCATGATTCTTGTAGCTGGAAAGTCACAGGATTGGGTAGCTGCATCTGGGAGGGCCTCAGGCTGCTTCCACTCATGGCAGAAAGTGCAAGGGAATCAGGTGTTTGCAAGGAGCTCACATGATGAGACAGGGTGAAACCGGCCAGGTGTGTAACCTTAGCACTCTGAGACCCAGTTATGCTACACCCAGACTCCTCACCCTCAGAAACTGTGAGACAATAAATGTGGGTTATTTAAGCCACTAAGTTTGGGATAATTCGTTGTGCAGCAACAGATAACTAATACGATGCCCTTAGTGGGCAATTTGCCTGTAATTATCAAAGTTACAAGAACATGCATACTTTGATTTACCTTTTCTACTTCCAGGACTTTATCCTATAGACTTGTGCTAATACTAATGGCTATTGAAATTGAAATAAATTTAAATTATACAAAATTAAAAATTCAAGTCCTCAGTCTCACTAGCCGTATTTCTAGTCCTCAATAGCCACATGTGGCTAGGGCTACACATTGAACAGACCAGATGTAGAACATTTGCGTGGCTGCAGGAAGTTCTATTGGACAGTGCTGCAATAGACATCCTCCTCACTGAGACAGACACACGCACCCAGATGTCCAGGGCGCTGGTCATAGCAGCAAGATACTGGAGGCAACCTAAATGACGACCAGGGGTGTGACTAAACAAATACAATCGATATATCTACTAGTATGTCAATTCCATGAGGTCAGAGATTTTTGTCATTTTGTTCACAGCTCTATCTTAGCTTCTAAAACAGTGCCTCGCGCATGCTAGGCAATGCCATACATTTATGTTAAATGAACACGGAGCTGATATGGAATCCTCTCCAAAATACATTTTTAATTAAAACAACATCAAGGTGCTGAGTAATGCCACTAGTCTCTGTATGTGTTTCTGTATGATACATAAGTGCTTCTGGAAGGTCAGGCCGCCAACTGTCCAGGTTTGCCTGTAAATGAGGGATTTCCCGGGATGTGGGACTTTCAGTGCCAAAGCTGGGAAAGCCCCGGGCGACCCGGTTGAGTCAGTCACCCCACTGGAAAGATTCCGGAGAGTCTGGTACCAGCGGTTCCCATTAGAAACGGAAACCGAGGGCCTGGGTCCTAGGTTCTGGGCCGGGAGGAAGGCTTGCTTGTCATTCTGCCCCCTCTTGTGTTGTCTAAAGCTTTATGCCAAGTTCACGCGCCACTTTTTGACTAACGAACAACGGTGCATTAGAAATAGTTGAGATGAATCAGAAATAATCCCAGCCTTCAAATCACGAGACCCTCCGACCTCAGAGCCCTCTCTCAGCCTCAGGACACGTGTAAAACGTATCACTACGCCTATCTAAATTAGACAGAACTTACCTCATCATGTATTACTCCGTTTTTAAACCGGCGGGCAGATTTTTTCTTTTTTTAACCATGCTAATAACCATGTTTTGTGGGCAGATAATTTCACCTGGCTTTCAGCTCAGCTCGTTCTTCAAGATTGCGCAACTGCTGAGAGCGAGCCAGAGGAATTCCTACCTCTACCACTAGGGGGCACGCGAGCACCGCACAGACTCGCCTGATCCTGCAGGTACGCCACCTCCCTCCTCCTTTCCCGCTCCCTCCGTGTTTACGGCCTCTGCCCACTGTGGCTTGCTGTACTTAGCCTGAAAATCAAAATCAAAAAGGACAGAGTTTCAGCTTGCAAGGAGTTTTAACAGGGGAGATCCTGGGGTGTAAATATTCATTCACCCAATAACTCTATGTGCCAAGCATCTTGCTAGGTGTTAGGAGAACGGCAGTGAATGATTCCGAGTCAAACGGGGAAGACACCGGATCCCATAAAGATGCTGCCTCCACGAAAGTGAGTTTCAGCAGTTACTCCACCAGCTCGTTGCTTTCGCACAGGATTTTACAATTTCTGTTATATCAAAGGTCAGCCACATAATGAGGTTAAAAACCATGACAATCTAGTTAAGATCTGACAAGAATTATAACCAAATAATGATGCTACCAAGAAGGCTGATTGAAATAGGGATTCAAATCGACCATCATTAACAGTAAACTGCACCCCATGTGTTTATTGTGACTTGAGACACTGGCAAAGGATAGAAATGAAGTCATCACAATTAGCAAGACATTTAAAAGCTAAGCATTCATATAGAAGTGGGATTTCTGGATCATTTGGTAAATGTGTGTTTAATTTTATTAGAAACTGCCAAACCAAACGGTTTTCCAAATATTTCTTACTGCCACTAATGTGTATGTTGTTCCACATCCTCACCAACATTTGGTTGTCAGCCATGTTTATTTTAACCATTTTAGTGAGTCTATAGTGGTACCTTGTCATTTTAATTTTCATAATAATTAATGATGTTGAGCATTTTTTCATTTGGTTATTAGCCATTGTATGTTTGCCTTTGTGAAGTGTCCGTTCAGGTCTTTTGTTCATTTTTCATTCAGTTGCCTTTTTGTTTTGAGACAGAGTCTCACTGTGTTGCCTGGGCTAGAGTGCCGTGGCGTCATCCTAGCTCACAGCAACCTCAAACTCCTGGGCTCAAGTGATCCTACTGCCTCCTCAAACTCCTGGGCTCAAGTGATCCTACTGCCTCAGCCTCCCGAGTAGCTGGGATTACAGGCACGCGCCACCATGCCCGGCTAATTTTTTCTATATATTTTTAGCTGTCCAATTAATTTCTTTCTATTTTTGGTAGAGACGGGGTCTCGCTCTTGCTCAGGCTGCTCTCGAACTCCTGAGCTCAAACAATCCGCCCACTTCGGCCTCCCAGAGTGCTAGGATTACAGGCGTGAGCCACCGCGCCCAGCCTGTAGGAGTTCTTTATCAGAATATTCCAGAAGTCTTAGTACAAATTTGAATTTTAAAAATTTTAAAAGATGCACCAAACTTTTGCACACCCTGTTTATTCTGGATGCAAATCCTTTATCAGACGTATGTATTGCCAATATTTTTCTTTGTCTGTGGTTTGCCTATTCATTTTCTTGGTAGTGTCTTTTTTTTAAAAAAAATATGCCACATTGTAAACCTTTTTATTATTTTTTATTTTTTTATGGAAAACTTTAAATATATATAAAAAGAATATAATAATGAATTTACATGTACCTATCAACCAGCTTTAATAATTATCAACTCATAACTAGTCATGTTTGTTTTATACCATCATCAATTACTCCCTTTACCCACCACCTGCACTGCTCTGAAGCAAATGTAATCATATCTTTTGAAGAGCAGAAATTTTTAAATTTGATAAAATCTAATCTATCATTTTTTTCCTTTTATTATTAGACCTTGTGTCCTAAAATTTTTTCACCTGCCCCAAGATTGCAAAGGCATTCTCCAACATGTTCTTTTAGATGTTTTATAGTTTTAGCTTTTTTTTTTTTTTTTGAGATAGTCTCACCGTGTCGCCCAGGTGAGAGTGCAGTGGAGTCATCATAGCTCACTGCAGCCTCAAACTCCTGGGCTCCAGGGATCCTTCTACCTCAGCCTCCCAAGTAGCTGGAACTACAGGTGTGCACCACCACACCAAGCTAATTTTTGTATTTTTTGTAGAGACGGGGTCTCGCTCTTGCTCAGACTCGTCTTGAACTCTTGGCCTCAAGTGATCCTCCTGCCTTGGCCTCCCAAAGTGCTAGGATTGCAGGCATGAGCCACCTCACCCAGCTAGATTTAGCTTTTATGCTTAGACCTACGATCCATCTCTAATTAGCTTTTGTGTATGATGGGAGGTGTGGATTCAATGTTATCTTTTCCCAATGGCCATCCAGTTCTTCCAACACCATTTATTAAAAGGTCTACTCTGTGACCCTATGTTTCACTCAAGAAAAAACTTTAGCTAAAATTCACAGATTTTATGTAAGAGAAATATAAATATATGTTCATAAAAAGATTTGTATAAGAATGTTCATAGTAGCTTGTACAGGAATGTTCACATAGCTCCAAGCTGAAAACAACTCAAAAGTATATTAACATATGGATGGATAACAAACTGTGGTATATTCATACAATGGGATTCTGTTATTTTATTATTTTTTTTCGAGACAGAGTCTTGCTTTGTTGCCAGACTAGAGTGCCATGGCATCAGCATAGCTCACAGCAGCCTCAAACTCCTGGGCTCAAGCAATCATCCTGCCTCCGCCTCCCGAGTAGCTGTAACTACAGGCACATGCCACCACACCCGGCTAATTTTTTCTATTTTTAGTAGAGACGGGATCTCACTTTTGCACAGGCTGGTCTCGAACTCCTGAGCTCAAGCAATCCTCCTGCCTCGGCCTCCCAGAGTACTAGGATTACAGGCGTGAGCCACCGCACCAAGCCCATACAATGGAATACTACTCAGTAAAAATGAATACATTGTACTACCGTATGGCTGAATCTCAAAAACATCATGCTGAATGAAAAAAGCCACACCCAAAAAGTCACATAATATATAACTGTATTTATACCAGAGAAATAAGAACACTGATGGCCTCTGACATGGACTTGTCTAGAAAGGGCACGATGGAAATTTCCAAGGATGTGGGAAATGTTCTACGTTTTTTATAGAGATGGTATGTGCATTAGAACTCTTAAGACCTGTGCATTTCACTGTATGCAAATTATAACTCTAAGTAAAAATTAAAAGGCAAAAAAATATCATGGGGGCCAGGTGTGGTGGCTCACGCCTGTAATCCTAGTACTTTGGGAGGCCGAGGTGGGAGGATCGATTGAGGCCAGGAGTTCAAGACCAGCCTGAGGATGAGCAAGACCCTGACTCTACAAAAAATAGAACGAAATAACCAGGTGTAGTGGCACACACTTGTAGTCCCAGCTACTTGGGAGGCTGAGGCAGGAGGATCACTTGAGCCTAGAAGTTTGAGGCTGCAGTGAGCAATGATTGTGCCACTGCACTTGAGCCTGGGTGATAGAATGAGACCCTGTCTCAAAAAAAAAAAAATTCCTCCCTTTTTAAGGCTGAATAATATTCCATTGTTTGGATATACCACATTTTGTTTATCCATTCATTTGTTGGTGTATGCTTGGGTTGTTTCTACCTTTTGAGTAATGCAAATAATACTGCAATGAACATTCGTGTACAAGTGTCTGTTTTGAGTCCCTGTTTTCAATTCCCTTGGGAATATACTTTGGAGGAGAATTGCTGGGTTCTATGGTAATTCTATGTTTAACGTGTTGAGAAACTGCCAAACTGTTCTTCTGCACAGCTGCGTCATTTTACATTCCACCAGCAAGTACAAGTATTCCAATTTCTCCACGTCGTTGCCAACACTTACTTTCCTTAAAAAATTTTTTTTTACTATAGCCACCCAAGAGGGTATGAAGTGGTATCTCAATGTGGTTTTGATTTGCATTTACCTAATAATTATCGATGTTGAGCATCTTTTCATGTGTTTATTGGCCATCTGCATATCTTCTTTGGAGAAAGGTCTGTTCAACTCCTTTGCCCGTTTTTAAATTCGGTTGTCTTTTTGTTGTTGAGTTGTAGGAGTTCTTTATATATTCTGCATATTATAAAATTCTACTCTTTGAGCAGCATAAATAAATGCAAGGTGCCCAGGATTGACCAGAATAACATCAAGTCCAATCATGTTCCTGACTCTACACCGCAGCCTGGCAAGCCCTGCGACTAAGTCAAGGATAACCATAGCTAGCTTGTGTCAAATGGCACTCTGTACTTGGCACCAGGTATTGATATTTAATCTCTCAACCATCGGGGGGGCGGGTAATTATTAACCATCCTCGGGGTACCATTAATCCCATTTTACTGATAAGGAAACTGAGGCCCAGAGAGGTTAGATAGCTTGTCCAAGGTCACACAGGTGGAAAGTAGCAGGGCTGAGATCTGATCTCAAGCTTGGCTCCAAATTCTACTTCACCTTCCTGCCTAGGGATGATGTTGCTATGTAACAAAGACAACCTGGGTGTGGCTTTCCCTCACTTGCTTCAAGGGAGTGGGAAGGACGAAGATGTTTGCTTCCTGCAAAGTGTTGAAACTCAATACTTTAAGTGACTGGTACAATGTACACCGGGAGCTCCTAACCTCCAGGATACTGTTTTCAGGTACAATTAAAAATCATCCAGAAGAGATGCTGGATTGCCCACATCTCACCCCATGAGCTGAATCTCCTTGGAATTGGGCTGGGCTGGGCTGGGCTGGGCGGATCCTGCTAATAGCAGCCCTCAGCCAGCTGAGTTACCTTTGGACTCGTGGGTGGCTCCCACTGCAGACATAAAGACTTTGAAGCAATTGGCAGTTGGGTTTGAACTTAGGGAAAAGGGGGAAGAAAGACTTTCTTACTGATTGCGAGGAAGCCTGACAGTGCCAGCTTTCAGTTCAAAACATGCCTTCTTCGGGGTTACAAACCTCCCCCAAACCCTGCCTCCACCCGTGGGAGGTCAGAATGAATTCTGAGGTTTGGGAGCCAGACGGAAGCCGTAGCACTCAGCAAATGCACGTGGTACAACAACAGTTCAATCTTGGATAACATTTGCTGCAGGCTTACTCCCTTTCAGGCACTGGGTGAAGTTTTTTCCATGCATTATTCCATTAAACATGCAAAATAGCCTTATGAAAAGGTATTGTTATTAGCCTCATTTTACTGATAAACCGAGGTAGGGAAACCGAGGCTTAGAGAGATGATGCCACACGCAGTCTGACTCCATGTCATGACCATGAAAATAGACAATCTGACAACACAATTAAAATTATACCGTTAAACCAGAGCGAGGATCCTGGAAAAAGATAAATATCAGCAAATGAGAGTTAGTACTTGGCAACATTGCAACGTTTTACTCAATCAAGAGAAATGTGATAAGCACCTACTATGGGTAAAGTGCCTCTCTAGGCTCTTTGGGGAGGGGGAGTATAAAAGGATTGATCGTGGTAGCTAACGCTAATTGAGTAATTGCTAGGTCAAGTGCTCACTTGGACTAGCTCATTTACCTGTATTTTGGCAGATGTTGTTGTTATCTTCCCCATCTCACAGATGAAGCAATTGAAGCACAGAGAGGTTAGGTCATTTTGCCCAAGGTCACAGACAGAAGGCAGCAAAGCCAGACTCTGAACCCAGCCAGACTTTGAACTTCATAGTCTGGCCACTTAGAGGGGCTAAGAGAGATTCAGTGGCTTGCCCAACTCATGGGGCTACTAGATGCTGTTTGAGGAATTTCAACCCAGGTCTCACTGGCCGCAAGGTCCTTTCTATTCTACTGTGGCATCTTCCTAGGGACATTAGATGCTGATTTCTCATCACCATACTCTGTTGCCTTCAAGCCCATGGTCTGGAGAGCAAGGGCTGTGATCATCATCTTTCCTGCTCACAGAACTTCAGCTGCTCCCAGGTGCCCACAGGGTCAAATCTGGACACTTGGCTTGGCATCTGAGGTCCTCAGAGACTGGGCTGATCTCCCGTCACCCTGATTTTCCTGCTCCCCTCTACACCCTTATCACTAACCAGCTGAACTGCTTGTTGTTCCTCACCCATCCTCAGTGGAAGGGGCAGGCCTGGCACCTAGGGCCAAATACAGCCCTTAGATATGTTCCTCTGGCAAACGCAGTATTTTATTTCATGTTTAGTATCAGTGTGGGCACACAACTTCTTCCCCAACCCTCCACTAAGGACTTTTAATTCATTACTATCATTATTTATTTATTTATTTTTTCCAGACAGAGTCTCACTCTGTTGCCCAGGCTAGAGTGCCATGGTGTCAGCCTAGCTCACAGCAACCTCAAACTCCTGGGCTCAAGTGATCCTCCTGCCTCAGCCTCCCGAGTAGCTGGGACTACAGGCATGTGCCACCATGCCCGGCTAATTTTTTCTATATATTTTTAGTTGTCCAGCTAATTTCTTTCTATTTTTAGTAGAGATGGGTCTTGCTCTTGCTCAGGCTGGTCCTGAACTCCTGAGCTCAAACGATCCACCCACCTAGGCCTCCCAGAGTGCTAGGATTACAGACGTAAGCCACCACGCCTGGCTTCATTATTTATTTTGATGCTTAAGTTGTCCCAGATTTGGCCAGTAGGAACCCCTTCATCCTGGCTTTTGTGTTCTTTTGACATATTTTGGGCACTTCCTCACTTTCTGGCTCAATAAGATGTTCCAGATTCCCCTCCTCCATCCCTGGGAATCAGCCATTTCTCTAGGAATCCCTGGTTTCTTTTAATGTAGAATGATATTTAGAAATCAGGATCTGGGCTGGGCGTGGTGGTGTGCATCTGTAACCCCAACGCTTTGGGAGGCTGAGGTGAGAGGATCACTGGAGCCCAGGAGTTTGAGGCTGCAGTGAGCTATGATTGAGCCATTGCATTCCAGCCTGGGTGACAGAGTGAGACCATGTCTCTAAAATAAATAAATAAATAAAAGATAAAAGAAATCAAGATCTGGGTTCCAGGTGCTTGTTGCTATGGGGTGTCATTTCTTGCAGGCCCTCTCAACAGATAGAAAAAAGGGTGCAAATTTATTAGGTGTTCACAGTGGGTAGAGAAGGATTTCTCACACAGAGTTTAGGATAGAAAGAAGTACAAGGTTTATTTATTTTCCTGAGAAAGAAAGAATGAAAGAGAAAGAGAGGGAGAGAGAAAAAAAAGAAGAAAGAGAGCGGCCACGGCACACAGAGGAAGGAAGGAAGTGCCGGGCAGCTGCGGGAAAGTTACTTGGAGTTTTATAAGGGTAAAAATGGCTTTTTTCTCCTCTGGTTTAGTAGGCTGATAACAGAAGTGGCAGTGAAGATGTGGCAGGTGTTCTTTAGTTTCTCTCTTTTCTCTGTGAGGCTGGCTTATCAGAGTCCTTGGACTTTGTCTCTGACAGGAAGTGAGGCAGAGAGCAGGAGCAGGGAGTTCGCACCCCTACTGTCTGTTTAGGGCTCTTCAAGGAGATAATGAGTTAGGCCACAGGTGTTTTAATTACACAAAACAAAGGGGGTAGTTGTGTTTTGAGTTTCCTCTTCAAAGGGGCAATTATGTGCTGTGAGTTTCTCTCTCTTACTTTCTGTTTGATAGTATGTTTGTTTGATAGTATATCCTCTGCTATGGTCATTCCTGGTGAGCCGGGAACTTGGCCACAATCAGCTGGAGCGTGGGAGGGGTTCAACAATATTTGTTTCCTCACTGAAGTATTTATTGAATGCTGTGGGCCAGGTACTGTGTTAGACTATGTTACCACTAATTTCCAGTCCTATACAGTATGAGGCTATAGAACTCTGGTCCTTAGTATATGTCCACGTTATATGCTTGCAGGCAGCTGAGGTTTCAACTTCAGGTCCTTGCCTTTGATGGTTTCCACTCCCGCTGGAAGGACAGCTGGACATCCTCACGTGTCCCAGTCACTGGAAGTCCACCTCAAATGCTACCTTCTCCTTGAAGATGTCCTCAATTTAGCCTGTCAGAAGTCACTTCTTTATGCTGTAAACTCTATACCCCTCTCATAACATTTACTATCTTCTGTAGGTTCATCCTACTTCGATTTTATTAATATTCTCTTTCTCATAAGGAGACCAGAAGCTGCATGAGGGCAGGTGCTGTGTCTGGCATGCTCACAGTTATGCCCTGTATTATTTTTTTAAATTATTATTTTTTAGAGACAGGATCTCTCTCTCTCTCTCTCTCTCTCTCTCTCTCTCTCTCTCTCTCTCTCTCTTTCTGTCACCACAGCTAGAGTACAGTGGTCCAATGATAGTGCACTGCAGCCTCAAACTCCTGGGCACAAGCAATCCTCCCGCCTCAGCCTCCCGAATAGCTGGGACTAAAGGCACAAGCCACCATGCCCGGCTAATTTTTTCTATTTTAGTAGAGATGGGGTCTTGCTCTAGCTGGGAATTTTTAAAAAAATTTTTGTAGAGACAGGGTCTCACTATGTTGCTCACGCTGGCCTTGAACTCCTGGCCTCAAGTGATCCTCCTGCCTTGGCCTCCCAAAGTGCTGGGATCACAGGTGTGAGCCACTGTGCCTGGACAGTTATGCCCTTTAAATCTAACATTAAACCTGGTACATTGCAAGCATTCAGTGAAAATTCTGGCCAGAAACAAAAACTGTTGAACCCCCTTTTGTGTGCTAGGTAGAGTATATATGCCAGGTAGTAGTGATATAATTGTGAACAAAACAGATATAGTTCTGTCCCGTGGGGCTCACTGACATCTGGGGGAGAAAGATATTAATACAAGTCACATAAATATGTATTTGTGGAGTGATTGGAAAAACAGATATCTGTCTGTATTACTGCTCCCAGTTGATTTTATACATATATATGCACCCTTAGCAAATATGTAGCTTGGTTGATGTTTTGTTTGTTTTTTCATCTTGGGGTACATCTTTCTTTTTTCATTCCACAGTGTATCTTGCAGGGTTTATTTAGGTTTACGTCACCCTTTTTAAGTGACCTGTAGTACTCGTTAGTATGGATATACCATTACCCTGTTGAGGGTCATTTAGAAGGCTTCCAATTTTTGTTTTAGCATTACAAACAATGATGCAACAAGTTTCTTTGTGAACTCGTGTATGTTTCTCTGGTAGATTCTAAGAAATCCAATTGCTGGGTCATGGGGTAGCTTTTCTCTTTCACTTCTTGTTCTATACACCTCTGTATTGTTGGACTCGTGTTACTTTGGTGATAAAAAAAACCAAAAAAAATAGAAAGGGGTAGGTAGGTTGTTCATGTTGTTGGCTCTTAGGAAGTAGAGGTGCCTAGTCATTGTCGCATGACTATTATATAATCTGCTAATCATTATATAATAAAGTCTGAAAGGATGCTTCTGTGATTTACACATCACCAAATAGAGAAATTACAGGCCTTCAACTGTGTTAAAAAGATGAGAAATTTTACTCTCTTCATAGACTTTGGGTCTTTTCCCATAGGAGATGTCATGAGTCTTGATTACCAGGGTTTCCTACTGGTAAAGCCCCTCTTAAAAATCTGTTTCCCTTTTGGCTGTCACAGAACTAGAGAAATAGAAGGGACTTTTTTTTTAGCAGTTTCATGTGAAAATGCGATCTTGTAACAGTTACCAAAGGAGAGTTTTGAGTTGCCTTACAAGCAGGCATATTTCAGATGAGACAGGTTTTCTCAGATGGAATTCCTGTGAACATCATGACTTTGCAGCTAATTAAAAGAGGAGCTTAAACCTGAACTGATAAAGAACATGAAGACCTTAAGAGGTACTCAGGTAGTGACAGGTAAATATAGCAATTGCCAGTTTGTTCTTTTTATTTTATCTTATTTTTTTCTTTCTAATCGTTTTAAGTGACATTTGATTTGCCACTGTGTGAATAGCACGGGTTGCTGGTTCTCCAAATGTTTCCCCTGTATTATGTGATTGACTTTTTAGACAAGCCCCACCGGCTTTCACTGGAGTCACCAAGGCTCAGAGAGAATTCTGCAGTCAAGGAACATCTGTTGTGTATCTCCTTATCAGACGTGCAGAGCTCAGGGGGAAAAGAGATGAACAAGGAGTTCAGGGCCTGGTGGGGATGTCAGGTTAATCCACTGTGGTGATAGCAGAGATAAACTTATGGAAGACTGTTATGGGGAACCAGAGGAAAAACGGATTTTGCCTAGAGAAAACACAGAAGGCTTCAGAAAGGAAGTGAGGACTGAGTTGTGGGGATGGAAGCCAAGAAGGCAAGGAAAAGAGGAGGTGAGGGGAGAGACATCCACGCTGAGGGAACAGCATGTAGAGGCACAGAGCCCAGAAGGGAGAAAGAACATGGTAGGTGCAGGGAGCCAAGAGCATGTTGGAGGAAGAGAACCTGGCATGGAATGGTCTGTGAGCCTTCAGTAAATGTCTGGGCTCCGCCAGAGAGAGAATGAATAGTTCAATCGCAAATATGTTCACCGTAGTCTATTATGTACTGGCACTTTGCAAGCAGTAGAGATTCCGTAGTGAACCAACAAGAGGCGATTCCTCAGGGGGCTCACGGTCAACGTAATGGGTAGGAGTATAACCCATGAACAGTGAGGTGACAAGCCACCAGGACTGATGGCAGTGTAGACCATGCAAGTACTGTAGGTGTCGGGTGCAAAGTCGCAAAGCAAGGAGGTTTCCTCTTCCCAATTTCGGGCTTCCATTTTGGGTAAGAGAGGTCCTCTCTGTCCTCAAATTACCTAAATGGAAGCCAGAGGTATTTGCCAGATTTGATTTACCAGATTTAAAAAACAATGTATTTAGATCTTTACTATATGCCAACCACTGTTGTAAGTGGTTTCCGTATGTTAACGCAATTAATTCTCTCAATAATCTCACGACGCAGGTACTATAATTATTCCGTCTTACAGGTGAGAAAGCTGAGGCTCAGAGATGTAAGTAACTTGCCCACGGTCACACAGCTAGTTAAGTGGCAAAGCCAAAACTGGGACACGCGCTCTTAACCACAGTCCTCCACAGCCCTCTGACGGCTGGATTCCAGTCTCGCGTGATCTTGGCATGTCACGTGATCTCTTTCAGCCTCGGTATTTCCGAGTGTAAAATGGGATCTAGGGATCCGACCGTCAACTCCCGCTTGCTCGGGCACAGTCGGGAGCGCAGATTGTGGATCATCTTTATTTTTTTTAAAGCAAATTTTTCCAGATCTTGATTTTTTTTTTCAACCTCAGTATGCACCTGAGGATCGTGGATCATCTTGATTAAGTGCAAGTCCAGTAGGTGAAAGCCAGGATTCGCCCAGTAAATGCTCAAGGCTCCGAGCTCCCGGCTCCGGACCGGTTTCCATGACAACCCGGCCAGCCACCATCCCGAAGACGGAGTGACATGCGTCACTTCCGGCCTGTTTGCTTCCGGTCCCAGCCCTGAGCACGGCAACAGCTCTTTAGGCCCCAGAGCGGGGCTCCGCGGCTTCTCAGCTCGCTCCTATGCCTCTCGCTTTTTCCTCCCCCGCCCGCGTGTAGTCTCCGCCGGCCGTGGGCATCGATCTCTTCTCTGACCCAGCGCGCAGCCGCGGTCCAGCCTTCCTTCGGGCCGCCTGTTGTGGGGGGGAATAGTACTTCCGGGCCGAGTGTTTCCGGGTCGCTGTTGGCCCCCGGGTACTGGCTTCGGTTCCCTGCAGCCGGCCGGAGCGGCGAGAGCCCAGGCGGGCCGGGCTCCGGCGGCGGCCTTGCCCCTTCGCTGGCTTCCCCCGGCCAGGACGTCCTCAGCGGCAGTGTCAGCGGTGAGTGAGGGGCGGCCGCGGGCGGAAACCGCCTCCGGGGCTTCCCCAGGCGGAGGGGGCGCCCGACACGGCAGGGCTCCGCGGGCCCGGGACTGGGGTCCCCTCGCGGTCGGCAGGGCGACGGGGAGGCCCGCTCTTTCGGCGGTCCCGAGACTCCCGACCTGTTCTCAGGCTCCCCATTCCCTCGGGGCTGCCCTGAAGACGCCTGGGACCGGCCAACGGTAGCACAGGGCAGCCCAAGAGGAACACCCCCCTCTTCGGCGACTAGCCGAGCAGGAGGACACCCCGATTTCACCGTGAGGCACTTGCCGCCCAGTGGTTCCCGCTTCAGCCTCTGGCGGCAGACCTGGGTTTGTACTCACTGTGTGACCTTGGCTAAGTTACTTCATCTTATGAGCCTCGGTTGCCTCATTTGTTAAATGGGAGTGAACCTGCTCGCTAGGGCCGGAGTGGGGCTGGAATGAGGTAATGCAGGTGAAGCATAGCCTCAGGCGTCCAGTAGGCGTCTAATAAATGATAGCTCCTGTTACTTCCTTCACAGCCCCGTGGGGAGGGTCCGAGTGGGAGACGGGGCTGTTTTTCACCACCGACGTGGCCTTCAGAGACTGTAGGAATTACCGAGCTGGGAACAGCAGCCGCCAGCTTCTGTCTCCTGCAGGGAGGGGAGACAGCTTCCTTCAGAGCCTCTCTGAGAGGCAGCTGCCACTGGGAAGTCGCTTTCAGCACCGCTGAGGTTATTTTCAGAGGTTTGGAAGGCCTCTGTGTGAATTTCTCTGGAATCTAGTAGGGGTGTGGGGACCTTATGGTGTTTCACAGCCAGTGGAAGGTGCCTCCTGCTTGGCATGAGTGCATAGGAGTAGGTGGGGAGGCGGAGGGGGTTGGACTGTTTTTCTCTTCTCCTGTTGGGAGGCCGAGGGAACTCTGAGGCAGCTGCAGCTAGACCTGGGATGTGAAAACCTGCGGACAGGGGCAATGTTGGGACCAAAATAGCTTCTGCCTGTGCAGGGAAGGGGGCGCCTTCAAGTGCTGCTTGGGGAACGTTTCTGCTTGAATGGGCCAGCCGGGGTAAAGCCAAGATAATGCTTTACTTACCCAGAATCATTTCAGCTCCGTCCAGTGGGACTTGAAACAGATGCAGTTTTTCTTTTAGATGTTTAAAAAATAATAATTAAAAAGCCACTGCCTCCCTGACTGTGCAATATTTGTCTCTTCATCGAGTTGCTTTTCAGAGGAGGCCCAGATTGTGGGTGCTGGAGGTGCTTATCAGGGCCGTTGGCTCTGGGCACCCACCTGCCTCTGTGTTCAGGATATTCACGGTGCTGTTTTTTTCCTCTGCCAGACTCTCACAGCCTGGCGTTCCAATCCTTGGGTTGCTTGGAGAAATTAACAGCTTCTGTCGCTGGGCCGTCTTGCTCTCCTGTAACCACGCTGTTTTTGCAGAGAGCATGTTTTTTTGTTGTTCTTGCAGAGTGCTGGGAATAAATTGCTGGCTCTGTGCTCAGAAAAGACATCAGCTATGACCAGCTACAAGGCAGCCTGTATTCTCAGAAAATGTATTCAGCAGGGATGATGTCAGCTGCTTTACCACTGGCCGGTCTCTGGCTAGCCTCTTTCTTTGGCCCTTAGCTTACATCATAGAGAGATTTGTGGCTCTCCCAGCCCCATTCTGTGTGGGAAGATGGGAATTTTGCTACCATGGGAATTTTTAGAACTCAACTCTGCTCACCCTGCCATGGGGCATTCTAACTTAGCCAAGTACTTTCAAGTAGAGCTGTCCAGCAGATACAGCAGGATGTCTTTGCTTAAAAGTCAGAGTTTTGGTGTCAGACCTAGGTTCAGATCTCAGATCCACTTCTTCCTAGCCCGAGGGCAGGTGAGTTGGCCTCTCTGACCCTCAGTTTGCTCTTTAACCTTGGAATCGTTGTGTGGGTTTAACTGATTTTCATAGAGCAGTTAGCAGGGGGCTGCCACATACTAATCCTTGGTAGATGGTACTAATTGTGACAATAAATGAGTGACATAGGTTGGAGAAAGCCCAGGCCTGCCAACCAGAATTCAGATTCCGGCTCTGACCCTTTCAAGCTCTGTTGGGCAGGTTGCTTAACGTCTGAGCATTGGTTTCCTCACAGAGTTGTCATGAGGATTAAATGGAATGGTGCGGTTAAAGCAGAAGCCTAATGCTTAGCATGTAGTAGGAAGGACCTCAGTAACTGTTAGTGTCTTTCTCTCTTTCCTTTCCTTAGTTATGTTTTAGCATATACTTTCTTTCTCCTTTTCCTTCACCTACCCAGGTTGGTTCAAGATTCTTCTTACATGAGCTTCCCATCCTTGTTTTTGGGGATTTTGAACACCAGCTGGGCCCTGTGGATCCCCTTTCTTGTTTATTGTTAGCCAGCAACAAACAAGGGTGTGGACCACGGTGTGATTACAAAGCAGCAGACACGGAGCTGAGGGGCTGAGCTTGAGGATGGATGACTTTGTAAAAAATCAGCCTCTTTGAGCTCAAGGCTGACTTTCTTAGAGAAAAATCACAGTAGTGTTTAGGAGGTTTGATGTTCCTCTGTTTGAATAGTTCTCAGATGGACCAAAAACAGTCCCTTGGGCCAGAGACAAGATGGAAGCTTCTCTTAGATAAATAAGGAATGGCAAATAGGCCGATGTGGTCACTCACACCTGTAATCCCAGCACTTTAGGAGGCTGAGGCAGGAGGATTGCTTGAGCCCAGGAGTTTGAGGTTGCTGTGAGATAGGATGACGCCACAGCACTCTAGCCCAGGCAACACAGTGAGACTCTGTCTCAAAAAAATAAAAAAAAAATTAAAAAGTTAAAAAAAAAAAAGGAAAGATTAACTGGGTGTGGTGGTGTGCACCTGTAGTCCCTGCTACCTGGGAGGCTGAGGCAAGACGATTGCTTGAGCGAACCTAGGAGTTTGAGGTTGCAGTGAGCTATGATAACGCCATTGCCCTCTAGCCCAGGTAACAGAGTGAGACCCTGTCTCCAATGTAATATAAAATAAAGAAGACAATAGCAAATGCATGTGGTATTTATTAGCAAGAACAGCAATGAGTGTCTTCTCTTGGGTGGCAGTACATTTTTATTTTTAAGAGAACATGCATACTATGGTACTAGGTAATAAGCTCTTCCAACTGGAATTGAGGGCAGGATATGTCTTCTTCACTGCCATCTTCTACCTCACCTACACACTGTCCTGTGCCCGGGGCCTGGCAGAAGCTGGGTCCTGCATAAATACTTGCTGGACATGGGAATCATGGAGTGCAAAAGGGACGCAGGTTTCACGTCAGAGGCCGGACTTGGGATTTTGGGCCCACCTTCTAACCTTGAGCTACTTGCTGTGTATCATGCCATCCTTTGGAGTCTGTTTCTTCTCTCCAGCTGATCTCCCAGGAGTCTTGGGAAGTACCAATGAGAAACCAAAGGAGAGGCATCGTCAGCACTCACATCCTTTGCATCATTCATCTCACCTACTGTATCGAACATCTCCTATGTGGCAGACTCTGTGTTAGCCGTCATAGTAACAAAACAGACTTGGTCCTTGCCTTTGTGGGGCTTACTAGGTAATGGGGGAAGCTAGTGAATGAATAAAGTTGGTAATTTCAGATTGTGGATAATGCGACAATGAGGGACTGGGAAGGTGGAAGTTGCCTGAGATGGGGTTGTCAGCAAGAGCCTCTGAAGGGCGACATTTGAGCTGAGGCTTGAACCATGAGAGTGAGCCAGCTATGGGAAGAATCAGAGAAAGAACATGCAAAAGGAACAGCATGTGCAAACGTCTTGAGATGAGCTTGACACGTCTGGGGGACACACAGAAAGGTCCATGTGGGTGGAGCTTAGAGGGAAGACTGCTGTGAGGTGAGCAGGGGTGTGACCATGTTGGCCTTGGACAGGAGGTAGAATTTTCTCCTAAGTGGGTTTATGTTTGCCTCCTGTGCTCCTCTGGCTTATTTGTCCCTGCAGTACTGGGCTCCCTCAGCAGGGCCGTGGGTAGGAGAATGTGGCCTCTCTGTGTCCCTAGTTCTGCTGCACAACCCGTCTCTCACCCCACTGTTAATACCTCCAGGAGTCTCCCCCAAACCGTGGAGAAGCCAGACCAGTGGCTCCTTGAGACAAGGATGATTTTATTGACCTTGTGACAGGTGCCTGGTTCATAGGCCTTTAGACCCTCCTCAGCTGAGCACAGATCTGCAGAGGCCTCTGTAGGTCAGTCCCAGTCCCAGTCCTACTGCAGTGTCTTTCTCCGCCCCTCGTCATCTCCCACAGTCAGTCAGCAGACATTTGAGAAGCACATACTCTGCCCCAGGCACCAGTGAGGTCACCTTACTGAGCAAGACCATCACGATCCCTCACCAGGGAGCTTCTGGGCAAGAGCAACTGGACAGAGAGTGTGACATCTACCACCCGGTTAGAGATATTTGCCCCACTGTGCTCTTGCCTTCTTAAGAAGGCGTGGCATCTTAAGGGTACAGTACCTTCAGACAACAGGAATGGCTGTCAAGGGCTTACTTGGAGCCCACACCAACCCTGGGCTGGAGGCACTGTTTTTCAGATGAGAAAACTTGCCTTTGTGGGGCAAATGTCGCCCTTCAGAGGCTCTTGCTGACAACCCCATCTCAGGCAACTTCCACCTTCCCAGTCCCTCATTGTCGCATTATCCACAATCTGAAATTACCAACTTTATTCATTCACTAGCTTCCCCCATTACCTAGTAAGCCCCACAAAGGCAAGGACCAAGATGAGAAAACTGACACCTAGAGAGCTTGAGTAATTTGCCCAAGTAACCTGGAGAAGTGGACCTGGGTTTCACACCCAGGCAGCCTGGCTTTGGACCCTGTGTTCGTGACCCTATGCTCATGGCCTGCCCTGGCAATGTCCCTTGATAAATTCAGATTTGCTCCCAGCATTGTGGCAGCAAGAATATTGCTGGATCTGGGTTGGGCGTGGTGGCGCATGCCTGTAATCCTAGCACTCTGGGAAGCCGAGGCAGGAGGATTGCTTGAGCTCAGGAGTTCGAGACCAGCCTGAGCAAGAACAAGACCCTGTCTCTACTAAAAAAATTAGAAAAATTAGCCAGCTGTCATGGCACACACCTGTAATCCCAGCTACTTGGAAGGCTGAGGCAGGAGGATCACTTGAGCCCAGAAATTCAGGTTGCAGTGAGCTATGATGATGCCACTGCCCTCTACGTAGGGTGACAGAATAAAACTCTGTCTAAAAATATATATATATATATATATATTGCTGGATCTGTACATGTTCTGCTAACAAGTTGCTAAACAGATGACAAGATTGTATAAATCCTGCATGTCCCGGCTCAGAACATTCTGTCCTCTCCCAACAGGGGACTGTAAGACGCTCTTGTGGTAAAGGGGAGTGCAGGCTATCAAAGGCAGACAGAAGCACTCCCAGGGGACAGCAGCCAGAGTGATCTCTTTTTTACATTGTAAGTATGACTGTGTCGCTCTCCCCTTGCTTTAAACTCTTCAGTGGCTTCACATGGCTCTTTGAATAAAATATAAAATTCTGAATATGCTCTCAAGGCCTTGGGGAGGAGCCTGCCCCTGCCCTCACTGACTCAGCCTCACTGCCAAGCTTCCTGCCTTAGACAAGCAGGGCGTGGTGGCTAAGAGCATGGACTTTGGAGCCAGACTGCCGGGGTTCGGATCTCAGCTCTGCCTGTTCAGAGTTCTGTAACCTCGGGCGTTTTCTACTGTCTCTGTGTCTCAGTTTTCACCTGGGTACATTGGGAATAACAGAAGTACCTCTCTCCCAGCGTTGTTTAAGAAGATTGAACGAGGTAGTGCGGTGAAGGATTGAAGCACTGAGGTTAGTTCAGGGCCTTCCTCTGCTGTTACCCTTCCCCTACCTCGTGGCCTGACAAACCCCTCATCCTTTAGGTCTAACTGTTACTGTCTCAGGGGGCTTTCCTAAACTCCCCCTTCTCCCCACAAAACCAGGATAGGTGTTCCTGTTATACTCACGATGAACTTTGTCTTCAGAAGTATTAGTCACATTTTTCATTTGTGAGCTCAGAAAAGTTAAGGACCATATCTGTCTTGTTTCCACTATAACCTTGAACGTAGAACATGTTCCATAAACATGTTAGCGAGTGAGCAGAAAGGGGCCCAGTGGTGCCCAGTGTAGCTAAGGACAGTTCTGCTTTTTGTTTTGCCTCAGCAGTCAGAAGCTGGTGTGTGGACCATTTGGAGGAATGACATGCTTCTCCTTCTCCTTCTAGAGCACTCCGCTGGTCCAGGTGGCAGCATGTTAGTACTTACAGCGATGTCCCCATCTTTAAACCAGAAGCCATGGAGGAGATAAGGTAGCCCCCCCTTGATCGGATGGGGAAGCCCAGTTCAATGGATGCAAAATACAAGGATGACTTATTTCGAAAGTACGTGCAGTTCCATGAGGGCAAAGTGGATACCACCCCCAGCAAGCAGCGGCCTGGCAGTGATGAATACCTGCGGGTGGCAGCCTCGACCCTGCTCAGCCTGCACAAGGTGGATCCCTTTTATCGATTCCGGCTGATCCAGTTCTATGAGGTGGTGGAGAGCTCTCTGCGCTCACTGAGCTCCTCCAGCTTGCGGGCTCTGCACTGCGCCTTCAGCATGCTGGAAACCGTGGGCGTCAACCTCTTCCTCTACCCGTGGAAGAAGGAATTCCGAAGCATCAAGGTGAGGTCCAGCGAGTAACCTCCATGCTGGTCTTCCTTCTGTCTTCTTGCTGCTTCCAGTTGATCCTGAGAGGGGTCGTACCAGTCCGATCACATCCCTCCTCTGCTCTCAGACCCTCCCAGGTTCCCCACTGCCTTTAGGACAAGAAGCAGAATGACCGCCATGGCTTCCCACCTTGCCTGTCTCTCCAGTGTCATCCCTGAGCTGGTTTCCCGCCCCTGGCTGCCACATCTTAAGCCAAAGGGTTGGGAAGGCAGGGGCCAGGTCATGCAGGGCCCGGTAGCCCAGGGCAAAGGGTGTGGGTTTGTTCTAAGTGGACTGGGGTGCAGGCAGTGCTGGGGTTTACATTTGAAAAGGATCTTCCTGGCTGTTGTATGGCAAATAGACTGTAGAAAAGCTTGGGCGGGGTGGGGAGACCAGTCAGGAAGCTTCTCAGATGTCCAAGCCAGCTGAGAGGTGGTTTGGACTAAGTGGTAACGCAGTGTGGGAGGAGCAGAGTGGATTCTGAATCATTCCATGGCAGGGATGGCACAGGAGAGTGTCCACCAAGTCAGGCTCTTAAGTCGGACATACTATTCAGCCCTTCATGGAAGTGCCAGAAAGGAATATTCTCATTGCTCACTGGGCATTCTGCCCGTAATCCGGTCCCCTTAGTCACCTGCGTTTGCCCTGGCTTCCTCTTCATGTGGAGCAGGGCCTTTGTGCCCCGCACAGAAGTGGTTTTGTTCCCTACGTTTAAGAAAGGAGCTGGTGGGTAATTTCTCGCACCTTCCTCTGAGCTCGTAGTGAGCATGAGCTTCTGCCTTCTGCAGTGAGAAGCTCCTGAGATCCTTGTCTTCCCTTTCCTCTCCCTACATGCTCCATTTTAGACTCGGATGTCCCTTGCTTTGACAGTCTCTGGTGTGGGTCTCCAAGAGAAAATCCCACCTTTTTTCTACTCCTTTCCTTCTAGACCTACACTGGCCCTTTTGTTTATTACGTGAAGTCTTCGTTACTGGAAGAGGACATCCGAGCCATCCTGAATTACATGGGCTACGTGCCTGAGTTGGGAACTGCGTACAAGCTCAAAGAGCTCGTGGAGACTGTCCAGGTGAAGATGGTCTCCTTTGAGCTGTTTCTGGCCAAAGTTGAGTGTGAGCAGATGCTAGAAATCCACTCACAAGTGAAGGACAAGGGGTACTCTGAGCTGGACATTGTGAGTGAGCGCAAGAGCAGCACAGAGGACGTTCGCGGCTGCTCAGATGCACTGCGACGGCGGGCTGAGGGCAGGGAGCACCTGACAACTTCAATGGCCCGTGTCGCACTCCAAAAGTCGGCCAGCGAGCGGGCGGCAAAGGACTACTACAAGCCCCGTGTGACCAAGCCCTCAAGGTCGGTGGATGCCTACGACAGCTACTGGGAGAGCAGGAAGCCTCCCCTGAAGGCCTCACTAAGCCTTCGGAAGGAGCCCGTGGCAGCAGACTTGGGGGACGACCTCAAGGACGAGATCATCCGCCCATCCCCCTCACTCCTGACCATGTCCAGCTCCCCCCATGGCACCTCGGATGACCTTCCACCTGCCTCCCCCAACAACGGCCTCGGCCTGCTGCGCAGCACATACTTCTCCACTCAGGATGACGTGGATCTGTACACAGACTCGGAACCCAGGGCTACCTACCGTAGGCAGGAGGCTCCACGGCCAGATGTTTGGCTGCTCAGAAACGATGCCCACTCCCTCTACCACAAGCGCTCACCCCCTGCCAAAGAGTCCGCCCTATCCAAGTGCCAAAACTGCGGCCTGTCCTGCAGCTCCTCCCTCTGCCAACGCTGTGACAGCTTGCTCACATGTCCTCCGGCCTCCAAGCCCAGCGTCTTCCCCAGCAAGGCCTCTGCCCACGACAGCCTGGCCCACGGGGTGTCTCTGCGAGAGAAGTACTCAGGCCAGAGTCAGGGCCTCGACCGGCTGCCACACCTCCACCCAAAACCCAAGCCCTCCGCCACAGCCACCTCCCGCTGTGGCTTCTGCAACCGCCCAGGCGCCACCAACACCTGCACCCAGTGTTCAAAAATTTCCTGCGACACCTGCCTCAGCGCCTACCACTATGACCCCTGCTGCAAAAAGAGTGAGCTACACAAGTTCATGCCAAACAACCAGCTGAACTACAAGTCCACCCAGTTCTCCCATTTCGTGTACAGATAGACTTGACCTTGCGCCTCCCTGCTACAAGGGCTACACCACTGACCTTCTGGTTTCATGGTGAAGTAGTAGTAACATGTTGCTCTCAGAAGCGGAGACCTGCACCTGACCATGTAGGTGGTGGGGATCGTGGGCTGGCTGCATCCGCGTGGGAGTTCACTTAGCGACTCAGATATTTCAACTGATGGCTGCTTTGTCGTCTGACAAGGGAGAGGGTAGCGCTTCCGTTCAGATTCGTTTTTGCCGATCACTCCCTGTTCGGTTGGGTTTTCTTTCCTTTAAAGAGGACTGGTATCTCTGGGACTCTCGCTGCGCCTGCTCCTCCCACCGCAAGGCCAGCTTGGACTGGGAAGGGCCCTTCAGGTCGAACGCCTGTCTGGAGTGGCGAGCTGGAGGCCTGTTGGCTTGTGAAATGAGCCCTCCTGCCACACTGGGCCTCTCCCAATGGTTTATCCTTTGGTCGCCCCCTTCCCAGCTGGACTCCCCGCACCTGACTTTCCTGCCTCTCCAGGTGTCAAAGGTGAACCGAGTCCAGTGTTAGCTGAATGTCATCTTGTTGCCACCACAGCTTAGTCGGCCAGTGGTGTTTGTGAACGTGGCTCCAACACATTGCAGTGTGGACTTCCCACAGCGGGACTGAGTTTCCCTTTCTGTTGTTTGCACATGCCCCTCTTACTGTACTGTAAATAGATATTTTTAAGATTTATTTTTAAATAAATATTCAACTCGCCGTGTGTTTCAAAGTGGTTAAAAAATTAATTATGTAGCTATTTACGAAAATGCCCTGGGTTCTTTAGTCTTCCAAGGGAGGGCCTTATGGCCTTTCATTTTGTGTTCCCCCCTCACTGCAGCCCGAGCGAGGGTAGAGTGGAGAGTTTGGGGCAGGGGAGGAATAGAGACGAAGTCCCTTTTTCTTGAGTTGGTGGAAAGCCACTGTCTTCCCTACAATAAATATCTAGACACCTACCTCCAGTGTGCACTTAGGGGGTTAGAGCAGGCGTCGAGGTCTGTGTGCCTGCAGACTGTGATACCTGGTGACGATTCAGGGACCCTTCGGATCTGTTGCCCTGGTCTTTGGCACTTGTTGAGCGTGAACCTTGTACTCCAAACTTCTTGAATCTCATTTCGGAAGGAAAATAATTTGGGATTCCCACCACCCCTCCATCTCAGTCCTTTTCTTCACCAGTTTCCAGGACTCGTCTGCAGCGACATTTGTGATCTTTTTGCACTAAAATTGGGCAGGAGTCGGCACGTGCCTGTCAGGCAGACAGCTCCTCAGATACTCAGCTGAGCCTAAGCACTTCCAAACTGAAGGCCCCTTCAGCTCCTCTTGTGAATTGCCAACCCTGGATTTTTCTTTTGGGGTACAGGAGTGGGGCAAGAGTTTAAAGCCGCTTCCTTGTGAACTAATAATATATTTAGCCATAAGTATTTGTGACATATACTATGTTAAGAGATTTACATGCAGTGGGTTTTTCTGGGAGAAAGAGGTATTCAGCTCTTGAGTGAGTTTAAATCTGGCTGAATCCTGAGGCCACTGTGACTTTGCTGATGTTCTTCCAACTCAGTTGAGTGATTTTAAGGTTTTCCAAATCTTATATGGCTCTTTTTTAAAATATATCTGGTAGATCACATGTAGATATACAATGTGTATATTAAGCTGAATTTCAACCGACTTTATTACTAAGACCAGCCTACCTGGGGCATTCATCTTTGATGTTCTTCCTCTTCACCTTTCAGAGCCGCAACACCTGGCCCACTCCTGAGAGCTCTAGTTTTCTAGCTTTCCATTTCCAGATTGCTCCAGCATTATAGTAACGCACTCTTTTAACCAACCGTGATGCCACGTAACTTACACAGTGGACGAAAGCAGGAATGACAACTCATCCTAGGAGGACACAGTCCAGTGCACCTGTCATCGCGGAAATACTGTGTTCATCGGCTGGAATAGGAAATACTACAACCATGCTTCTCGGTGTGTATCTTACTGTGTGAGGTTGCTGTGATTGAGATAGTTAAATGTATGCTAATTTAAAATGCAGATGTTTTGCATTTGATTTCTACCAAGAGTTGAAATGTTGAGAGATGATTAAAAAATATTAATAAAGTGTCTTCCATTGTTAAATGAAGTGTTTGGGGTTTTATGTCCCCCATCCCCACATCTTTGAAGTTTGGTTCCTTGGTTTTTGTTTTTTGCTCAAGCCATATTTAGTTCTGTAATGACAGGATTCAAATTTTTGCCTCCTTGAAACTAACACATACCAGCCAGCATTTGAGTGCTATACTGTAAGCCAGGCACTTTGAACGCTGAGACTTCGCATGCGTGACCTCATAGAATAGTCTCGAGCATCCTAGAAGACAGGTTACAGATGGGGAACCAGAGGTGCAGAATTCAGATGTTTCCCAAGGGTGGGGCTGTGTACTCTGGCAGAAATGATTGTTGGTGGTGACTGAGGTGTTAAATGACATTGAAAGATACTATAAAAAATTAATTCCATTTTTTATTCTTTCCATCCATTTAACTGTCTCAAGGAGGAAGTGGGTCTAATGCTACCTTGTCTTTAACAAAGAGAAAACAGGCATCAGGCTCAGAGCCTTTGGCAGGATCTTAGCCAGGTTTTCAGTTACCTTTTATCTAGGGCAGGCATACTGCTTTTCCGTTTATGGTAGTGATAGATTTTTTTAAAAAAATCAATTTAAGGTATTTTTTTTAAAATGAGGATTGACTTAAAAGCAAAACACATGGCAGAAATCTTACGGAAGGGAGAAGAGCAGCTGTGGCTTGTGCAGCCCGGGTTTCAGCACCAGCAGGGCCTGGGCCCAACCTGCTGACCACGGTGCTGTGTGGGCCCCGGGAGGCAGCTCGGCTGTCGGGGCAGAGCCTGCGTAGGTTTCTCCATTTCGTGCACTGGCTGAACAAACATCCAGGCCTCGGCCAGACCCGAGTCCAGGTGCTGAGACTGCAATTAGCTACATCTTAGAAAGTGGCATTGCCACCTGGGCTATCAGGAGCAGTGGCTTCCGGGAGATGCACACCTAGCCCAGGAGGGCAGAGGAAGCCAGATGCTTGCTCCCACATGCAAAGGGGAGCAGCAGCTTCAGAGCAGATTGCTTAATTTGTAAATGTAAATGACAAGCATATTTAAACTTCATCAGGTCCACCAGCTGTACAGCCTTCGCTCTGATGCCGAGCATCAATCTGGCACGCAGCACAGCCCAATTACCAAGCTCAGAGGGCTGAGAACTCGGGCAGACACGGAATCCTATCCCAGTCTCCATTCGCCCTTTCTCCCTTGGTATTAAAAGCCCTAGTTTTTAGATCTGTGGCCATCCAGGATAAAGACTGCATTTCACAGCCAGGTATGGTCATATAACTATGGTCCCTGGGTGGAAAGGTGCCTTTGGCTTCTAGGCCACGTCCTTCAAAGAAGGGAGCTTGCCCTTCCCAGCCTGCCCCTTCCTCCTGGCTGGAAGGCTCTGACGCTGGGGGTGGAGAGCTGTGTGAGACCGAGGGGAGCCAAGTGAAGAAGCGGGTGAGCAGTAGCTGGACGGGGCCGGCCTGATGCCGGGAGAGCTGCTGCGATGGCTGCTTACCCTGCCTGCCTCCAGGTCTGTCTACGTTAGAAGTAAACCGTTAACCTTGTTTAAGCCACATTTTTTCCCCATTTGCCTATTTTAAAAAGCTTTTTTGCCAGGTGAGGTGGCTGGGTGACCTGTAATCCCAGCTACTCAGGAGGCTGAGGCAGGAGGATCGCTCGAACCCAGGAGTTTGAGGTTGCTGTGAGCTAGGCTGACGCCACGGCACTCGAGCTGGGGCGACAGAGGGAGACTCTGTCTCAAACATAAATAAATAAATAACAAAGCCGCCAGCCAGCCAACCCAGTCTATGGTATTTTGCAGCCTGAACAGACTAAGACAACGTTACCATCACATCTTACTTTTTAAAATAATTCCTTAACATTGACAAATATCCAGTCAATGTCCAGATGTCCAGTTGTCCTATAAATTCATATTTTTAAAATATGGATTTCCCTGTTTGCGTCAGGGCCCAAATAAGTTCCCCACATTGCAATTGGTTGATAGGTCTTTAAATCACCTTTTCTCTATAGGCTGCGCCTTTTGAGTATAGGTGCCCCGTCTTTCTTTTTTTCCTTGAGGTGTACGTATTTCTCAAAGAAATTGTCCTTTAGAGCTTGCTAGGGTCTATATTTTCCTAATTTCAGTCTGTTGTTGAGCATGTTCCTCTGTTCTCTCGATTTCCGAGAAATTGGTAGTTGCTGTCCCTCCACTCCAGTTTCTTACTGTTTATTTGCATATATTGTACAAAAGTAGAGAAACAAACATTTCTTAAGGGTGTGATCCAAGGATGCAGCTCCGTGACTAAGGAGTGTGAGGGAGTAACAATGCGGGGAGGAGCTTGGTGCATAAATAAGGCCCGGGGTCTCAGACGTGCTGGGGACACATCGCAGGGCCCGGTGAGGAGGCAGAAGCGCTGCGCTGGGATCGCCAGGTCGCAGACTGGTTCTAGTTTCACTAGTTGAGGAGCCTCCATGCTGTTTTCCGTAGCAGCTGCACCACCTCGCATTCCCACCAACAGTGCACAAGGTTCCAATTTCTCCACATCTTTGTTAACACTTGTTATTTTCTGGGTTTTGTTTGTTTTTACACTGGCCCTCCTAATGGGGGTGAGGTGATACCTTGTGGTTTTGATTTTCATCTCTCTAATGGTTAGCGATGATGAGCATCTTTTCATGTACTTGTTGGCTGTTTGTTTGTCTTCTTTGGGAAAATGTCTATTCAAGTCCTTTGCCCATTTTTTAATTGGGTTATTTGTGTTTTTTTTGTTTTTGAGTTGTAGGAGTTCTTTATACATTCTATTTATTAATCCTTTATCAGATATATGATTTGCAAATCTTTTCTCTCATTCTGTAGGTTATCTTTTCACTCGTTTCTTCTGATGTGCAGAAGTTTTTTTTTTTGAGACAGAGTCTTACTCTGTTGCCCTAGCTAGAGTGAGTGCCGTGGCGTTAGCCTAGCTCACAGCAACCTCAAACTCCTGGGCTCAAGCGATCCTTCTGCCTCAGCCTCCCAAGTAGCTGGGACTGCAGGCCATGAGCCACCATGCACGGCTAATTTTTTGTATATATTTTTAGTTATCCAGATAATTTCTATTTTTTTTAGTAGAGACGGGGGTCTCACTCTTGCTCAGGCTGGTCTCGAACTCATGAGCTCAAACAATCTGCCCGCCTTGGCCTCCCAGAGTGCTAGGATTATAGGCGTGAGCCACCGCGCCCGCAGAAGTTTTAAAGTTTGATGTAGTCCCATTCGTCTACTTTTGCTTCTATTGCCTGTGCTTTTGGTATTTTATCTAAGAGATCAATGCCAAATCCAAGGTCATGAAGCTTTTCCTCTATGTTTTTTTCTAGGAGTTTTATTTTATTTTATTTATTTATTTTTTATTTTATTTTTTTGAGACAGAGTCTTGCTCTGTCGCCCAGGCTGAAGTGCAGTGGCATGATCATGGCTCACGGCAGCCTCGAACTCCTAAGCTCAAGCCATCCTCCTGCCTCAGCGTCCTAAGTAGCTGGGATTACAGGTGCATTTTGTAGTTGTTAGTGTACAAGTCTTCCTTGGTGCTTAGTTAAATTTATTCCTAAGTATTTTATTCTTTGTGATGCTATTGTAAATGGAATTATTTTCTTAATTTTTCAGTTTGTTTGTTGTTAGTGTACAGAAACAACTGATTTTTGCATGTTGATTTTGTATCCTTCAACTTTGCTAAATTTATGTATTAGTTCTAACAGTTTTTTAATGGAATATTTAGGGTTGTCTACACATAAGATCATGTCATCTGTGAATAGAGGTAATTTTCTGTCTTCCTTATCAATTTGGATGTCTTTTGTTCTTTTTTCTTACCTGATTGCTCTGGCTAGAACTTCTAGTTGAATTCAAGTGGCAAATGTAGGTATCTTGCCTTGTTCCTGATCTTACAGGAAAAGCTTTCAGTCATTCCCCATTGAGTATGATGTTAGCTGTGTGTTTATCGTTTATAGGCTTTATTATGTTGAGGTAGTTTCCTTCCATTCCTAGTTTGTTGAGTGTTTTTATCATGAAAGGGTATTGAATTTTGTCAAATGCTTTTTCTGCATCAACTGAGATGATCATGTGGTTTTGTCTTTCATTCTGTTAATGTGGGGTATCACGTGGTGCTTGGCTCTTGAGGTTTGCTCAGGTTTGGGTTTGATCTTTTTGGTAAGAATACTCGATAGATGTATTCTTTCACTGGGAGGCATACAATGTTGCGTTCTCTCCCTTTGGGGAATTATTAGTAACAGCTGGTAAGGCTGTTGCTTCCTACTTAGATCCATTATTTCACTGGAAGTTGCAAAATGGAGATGTTCCAATTCTATTATTTCTCTTTCGTTTGGCAACTGGAATACTTCTATAAAAAGAAACTTCCCTGTGGTGGTGGTGATGTGAATCTACACATGTGATAAAATTGTGTGGAACTAAAAACACATACACACATACATATATGAATGCCTATAAAACTGGTGAAATCTTAACAATGTGGGAAGATTAACATAAGAAAGAAAAAGCAAATGAAACTGATGAAATCTGAACAAGGCCTGTGGATGTGCCAATGTCAATTTCTTGGTTGTGATTCTATTCTACAGTTGTGCAAGGTGTTACCACTGGGGGAAACAGGGTGAGGGGTACATGGGACCTTTCTGTACTATTTTTTTGCAACTTTCTGTGAATATTTTTTTTAAGTTAAAAAGAAACTCTCCTCCTCTACTGTTTGACTACCAGTGGTATAGTTTAAGAAAGGTAGGATAAATGCTCAATTCTTCCTTTTATTTTTACTTAAAATAATGAATTGATGCCTCAGAATCCCCCAACAGTCTTGCTCTGTTGCGTGGGCTACAGTGCAGTGGTGTCATCATAGCTCACTGTGACCTCTAACTCCTGGCCTCAGGTGATCCTCCTGCCTCAGCCTCCGGAGTAGCTGGAACTACAGTTTTGCACCACCACGCCTCACTAATTTTTTCTATTTTTGGTAGAGATGGGGTCTTGCTCTTGCTCAGTCTTGTCTCGAACTCCTGAGCTCAAGCGATCCTCCCGCCTTGGCCTTCCAGAGTGCTAGGATTACAGGCGTGAGCCACTTTGCCTGGCCTTATAATCATATTTTGAAAAGTGAAAATAACATGTATGTTCCTTATTATTGAATTAATGTTCTTTATGAAAGAAATAGAAAATTATATAAACATTTAAAAAATTACCTATAATCCTTCCACTTGGAGAGAACCAATGTTAAACCTTTGCATCTGTCCTTCCAGATTTTTCTCTATGCATACACACCATTAACTTTGAGAAGCAAATGCCATTGATATTGTTCTGAAATTTGCTTTCCTCACTTCTTGAAGTTGGAACAGGTAGGATCATTTTTGTTTTGATTAACATAAAACCTCACCAGAAGTGGCATAAACAATATATATTGTCTCACGTAACGAGATCTGGAGGGCGGTCAGTTCTAGGATTGGTTCACTCACTGCTCCAACAGTGTCATTAAGAACTCATGGGCCCTCTGTCTTTCTGTTCCGCCATCCCCAGCATGTTGGCAAGGTCTTCCCTCCTGGTGTCAAAATGGCTGCAGCAGGTCAGGCATTACACCATCATTTAACAGGAGGCAAAGGCCAATGGGAAGAGGATGCTTCCTTTCCTTGAGTGTTTTTTGAGAGTGAAGAAACAGTTTTAGAAATTCCCTAAGACATTGTTTCATTCTCCTGCCAAATAAGGTCATAGGCCCATTCCTCAGCCAGTCTCAGGCAGGTAGAGGGAATGACCATGAACCATTTAACTGAGGATGGCTGTTTCCCTTTGAAGCATCTGGTCTCCCATTGCACGAACAAAATGGATTTTCTTAGCAAAGATGACAGGACAGGGCGCAGGGAAGAAATAGTGGTTTGGGGAGAACCAACAGGTCTGCCACATTAGGAATTAATGGGTGTGTGTTTGAGTACTAGTGTGTGTGTTTTTAAAAGCATATACTAAATTTATACTCTTTTGATTCACTTTTAGTCATTTTGACATCTCAAACAACATTTAAGCATAGGGTGAAATTTTTATGTCTCTCTAAAAGTGGCAAGATGCTAGCCCAGTACATTCAGAACATCTTTACACATTCTTAAAATCTTTTTTTTTTTTTTTTTTGAGACATGGTCTTGCTCCGTTGCTCAGGCTGGAGTGCAGTGGTGTGATCATAGCTCCCTGCGGCCTCCAACTCCTGGGCTCGAGTGATCCTCCTGCCTCAGCCTCCCAAAGTGCTGGGGTTACAGGCGTGAGCCACTGCACCTGACCAAAAATCTTTCATTATTGGCCAATATTCTATAGTTATTTCTACCAATTCCCTATTGATGGGCAGAGAGAGTGTTTTTAATTTTTCCTAATTACAGATGTTGCCAGGATGACAATTCTTGAAGCCAAATTTTTGTGCACGTCCATTTTGTCCTGTAAGTGGTATTGCTGGGATACTTTCGGGCTTTTAATAGGTGTCACCACATTGGCCTCTGGAAAGTCTGCACCAGCTGGCCCTCCCACCAGAGATATGAGTGTGTGCTTCGTCTCTGCCACAAAGTAAACCAGCTACATTTTTTCTGGCCTTTCTTTTTTTGGGAAGCAAAGACTTATTTTCTTCCCCATTTACGTCAGAGCGTTAGGCGGCAGCTGCCTGTGTGCTCAGAGAGTTCCTGGTCCCTTCTATCCCCAGTACCAGGCTGGTCCCATCTGATGCTAAGACCCCCAGGTTTGCCAGGTGGCCTCCCTGGGCAGGGGGAGTGTGGCTGATGCCTGCCTGCTGTCTGCAGTTCCCTAAATATTCATAGAGGACCCCGCTTACCAGGCCCTTATTGTAGCCTGGAGCCCCAAAATGCCACATTGGCTCTGACCCCACTGCCCTGCATGTCTCCCGGACCTTCTCTAGGCCAGAGGCAGAGGGCTGCGTCCCTTAGGGGCAGGAGCTTGCCTCCCAGAGGCAATGGGCCCCCTCCAGGCCAGCCTCACCTCGCCTTAGCGCCCCTGTGGAACGAGTGGGGGCTTGTGAGCCCTCAGCTCTGCGTGTGACCCTGCCCCTTACCCGGCTGTCTGGCCTCTAAGGAGAATTCTTTTTTGAGGAGAATATTTCTTACCTCAGTGGCTCCCCTCTGCCCCGAGAGCTTTCTCTAGGGTTGAGGAAGTTGAAGTGTGAGTGAGAAGTACGCAGTCGCTCTGTGGGCCCCAGCCCGGCCTCTTGACTGGCGGACTCCCTCTGCTGCCGGCTCAGCGACGTCCTGGCTCCGGCAGGGTGGCCTGCGGGATTCTGCTGCTTGCCTGACACTGAGGCCACGTGTCAGTTACCGCTTGTCATCACTCCTGCAGTTTTTGTCATGGTAGAGAATTATTTCTCTGAACCTGGGTATTCATCAAAAGTGGGCAAAGGGGAGCCCGCTGAGGCCTCGGGACCCCCCCGAATCCCCGGGGCGGGTGAAGCCTGGGACCGGCAGGGACTAGGAGACCGGCTCTTGCCTCCTGGCTGGGGCAGGACGGGTTCTCCTGCCTGGTTTCCTTTTACATTACATGCATTTTTGGTTTGCGCCTGTTACCATAAGCAGCTTTGGATGCCTTCTGGAAGTACATGGGGGTAAAAGTAAATCATGCCCCAGGCTTCCCACACATAACGTCACCTATCAGAGGGTGTGGACGGCCTCCAGCGCCTGTAGCAGTGCCCGTTCAATGGAAGAAGGCTCACACCTGCAATCCCAGCACTTTGGGAGGCCGAAGTGAGAGCATAGCTTGAGGCCAGGAGTTCAAGACTGCCTAGGCAACATAGCAAGACCCTGTCTGTACAATAAAATAAAATTAGCCAGTCGTGGTGGTGCATGCCTGTAGTCCTAGCTACTCAGGAGGCTGAGGGAGGAGGATCGCTTGAGCCTAGGAGTGCAAGGCTGCAGTGAGCCATGATGACTGCACTCCAGCCTGGGCAACCTGTCTCAAAAAAAGAAAAAGTTCCCCCTTTTCACCATCACACAGAGGCCCTGCTAGGGACTGATCTGTGATCCCAGGTGGCCCTGCCAACTGGCCTAGGACAATTGGACCATCGGGCCCCAAGGCAGGGCTCGCCGCACCTGTGAGGAAAAGGTGCAGGCCTGGCTGGGGCTGAGCCCACCTGCCCGGCCTCCTGTGCTCCTCACTGAGAGCCAGAGGCAGGACCCAGACCCAGGCCCACCTGCCCCAAAGCCACACTCCTAACCACTGCACTCCAAGGGCTGCTGGCCCAGAGGGGCTGGGTAGGCATGTGACAGAGTCGAGGCTGGGAGGGTGTGACCCAAGCATTTGCAAAGCCACCTGAACACAAACACAGAAACCAGCTCTGATTCAGCAGCACCCACTTTTATTTCTAAACAAGCATCCAGTGACGTGACTGTTTCCCATCCATTTTGGAATCCTCTGTGCGAGATAACAGCCACAGGGGCCCTTCTCTGACCCACCTTCCCTCCCCACCCATAGCCCCCCAAGAGCAGCCGATCACTTCTCAGGAGCCAGGGCCCCAACAATGCCTCTCACATCTCACTTGGGGGAGACAAAAGAATAAGCCTGGCCTTCCTAATGGTCCTTAAGACAAAGCAAAAAACCAGTGCTTTTAAAAACCCTGCTTTTACAAATAAAACGAAAAAGAATACAAGATTTTGATTAACCTTGAGAAAACATCAAGCCTTTGCAGAAGCCCTGCTTGAAGAAAATGTTGACCGCCTTTGGTAGCGGCCACGACCATCCCCACTGTCCACTATGGGGTCCTCCCCACTCCTCTGCGCGCAACCTCGCAGGGGCTATGGGCCTGCAGGGCTGGCAGGTGACTGTTCTTCTGATCACCAGTGCACACCTTTGGTGCAGTCTCAGGGGCACAGGGCCCCCCAGCCGTGCTCCCCTGAAGCCAGTCAAGCTCACGCAGAGCAGCCTCCCCGGGGACTGTGTCGGCTGGGGCGGGGCCGTGGGATGGTGGGTAGGGGATGTTAGAGTCTTCCTTCTTTTGTTACATGGCTGATGACACGAAGTCTCTGACATCTAACTGCATGTCTGGGAAGTGGCAGGAGTCTCACCGGAAGGGGCTGTGGCTCATTCTCCCGAAGCCTTTACTGCTGACTGTGGCGTTTTCATTTAAACACCTCCCCTAGGGCTCTGGAGACTGGTCCCCAACAACTTCTCAGTGATTCTGGCTGCTGTATCAAGAGCGTTTCAGATTTGGTTTCCTACCCACCAACCAGCAGGGGAGACATCTGCCAGCATTTTGAAGAGGAGCGGGGAGGTACAATTTTCTCTTGTTTGCATTTAAAATCCGAATCAAAGCAGATAACTGAGATTCTTTCTCACACCGGATCAGGGAGCAGTCTGAAGCCCAGAGCCACCCCAGGCCCCACCTGCACACTGGCCAGCCCCTGCCTGCCTCCCTCCAAAGAAGTGGGGTCCTGGCTTTAGCCACTCTGCTGAGGATTCTGCCAAGTTGGAGGCCCCTGTGGGAACATGGACTGGAGACTTCACGAGGCCACACCTTGCTGATGGCACCTCTGACAAGGGTGTTGAGGAGAGGATCCCCACTCACCCATCTTTCGGTGTTCCGTGGCCCACAGAGGAAACTGCAGGCAATCAGGGCCTCTCCGGGCTGGCTCCGGGCTGTCCCTCGGCCTCTTGCCAGCCAGGCTGGGCCCAGCCAGCACTCCCCCTGTGAAAAGGGTGGCTGCCCTGCGGCAGGAGGGGCTTCAGTTCTGCCCTGGGCTGAGCATCTGAGCATCAGATGATGGAACCGAGCCACCCCCAGCCTGGCCCGTGCCCAGCCCACTGCAGAACTTGATCTCGGTGGTCCCAGGAGCAGCCAGCTCCTTTCCCCAAAGCCCTCCCAGCTCAAGTTGCAGGGGACGTTTGTTCTGAGGGGTCCTACAACCACGGAGTTGCAGAACGTGTGCAATTTATTCCAAGAGGTGGTTTGACATGGCAGAACCTGCTGTGGAGGGCTGCTGGGGAGCCCTGGTGCGCGCTGAGGGGCCAGCTTCCCCACAGCGCCGCTCACCCTAAAGCGCTTCCTCCTGCGTGCGACAGCTCTGCTGTCCTGCGCCTTACACCTAAAAGAAAATACACACGTGGGAAGGTATAAACTGCATTTTTATATCTTCCATGCATTTACTGCCCCAAGTAATCATTGGGTATGTTAAAGGTAGACAGCAGCAATTTTTGATACTCAGGCAAAGACATCTGAAAAAAATCCACCAGAGAAATAGACTTCCATGGCCTTTTACTTACGGGGTGCTCTCCTAGGAGTGCTCTCCCAGGCTGCCAAACCCTCATGCAGCCAGCAGGGGGCAGAGGAGGCTTGTGGGAGATTCAGGGGGAGCGGGTACCTTCCAGGAAATGGGCCCCCCCTTAAGCTCCCAGTGCTGTTCTGCTGCAGCACCGTCAGCAAGGCACGGCAGGTCTCCGCCAAGAGTGGGAGGCCGGGTGTGACGTGGCTGGGGCACTGGAGCCGGAGCTCTGAACTGAGAAGACCTGACTCTTTTCATTGCTTAATCTGTGAATTTAAGATTAGAGAGAAAGAAAGAAATCCTGGCAAGTTACTGAGTTTGCAAAGCAACTTACATCTGTGAGATCACGCCCTGAATTTCAGGAGAGAAAGTAAAATGAGTTCTGAGCTGGGGTGTGAGAACAATCTGGTGTCAGATCCCTGCCCCCGCCTGGCCACTCTCAAAGAGGCCACTCTTTGACCTCTTTTCCACTAAAAGGAAATGGTGGAGACCAAAGTTAAGCAAGGCATGGGCTTAAATTATGGGGTTAAGATGAGGGATTGTAAATAGATTATATTTTAGCCCTATCAAGTAAAAATTTACTTTTCATGCAACAATAGCATATCATAGCTTCCTACCCAACTGGCCTGCTCTGCCAACTCTGAGGACAAGGCAAAGTGTACGGCTGGGGCCTGGCCTCTCATGCCTGGCACGGATCCTGGAGGGTCCCGAGGTCAGTTCTTCCTAACGTCCAGGGCCATGCTGCTGCCTGAGGCAAAGAGGCGGAAATACACCTGCTACCAGCCCAGGGTCCACACTGGCCCACATGGGACCACTGTGTCCCCAGAAAAACAAGGACATACAAATGATGATTAAACCACTCAAGTGTGCTGAGTGCCAAGACTCCAGCTGGCACCCAGAACCACATATGAAAGTTGTCGACGGCCCTCAGGTGGGCAAAGTTGAGCAGTTATGAGGCTTGCTAAAAGACAGGTGAGGAGAGGCGGTGAGTGAGTAACTCCGTTTCATCTGGGCATGACTGGCAGCTCATCACCGGCAGATGGCTGGGAGGTCGGAACCGAGCAACAGTGCTGGGTGAGTGTGTGCGCGCATCTGACCCCAGGCTGCTGGGGTCCCGAGTAGGGGTGGGAGGGGAGGAGAACCATGCGCTGCTGCCCTGGCCCTTGCCCCAGTGCTCTGGGGAGCTGGGACCCTGGCATGAATGACAAAAGGGACGAAACACGGTAGGGAACTGGGAGAGGCGAAGGAGGGTGAAGCCCAATCAGTGGCGAAGGCACTGCAGAGCCTAGAAGGGGCCTGAGGCCGGACAACGAGGGCCTCCGATGGGAGCTTTCATTCTATTTCAGGGAACGGAGGCGACCCGCTTCACATAAAAACAAAGTAACAAAGAACCACTGAGTAGGGGAATTGCAGTGAGGGAGGAATCAGAAGGCAGGAGGCGACTGCTAGGCGACTCTGTTGTAGCAGCGCAGGAATTTAAACTGAATCAAGACGGAAGGCGCCAGCTGGCACAAACCCCGTACCTCTAGCGTTCCCCTCCAGAGGGCGCTCTGACCCCACAGACCAGGCTCACTCTCCCACCCCCAAAACCCAGGGCTGCAGCTTCCCAGGGGGCTCTAGAGAAGACACTAGAAGGTACCAGTGTAAACATTCAGAATATGCCCAGAGAAGGGCAGCAGCTGCCTGCCACCCAGGGAGACAGGCTCTGAGGTGCCAATCAGAGGTAAAGGAAAAAAGGTCACTGGGTTTTTCTTTCTCAGGGAGGGCAGGACCTATCACAAAGCGGGGTGTGAGGTTGTCAAGATTTCTGGGCCCTGCCACTCAGGTCAGTTCGCTGCTGCTCAGCAGGAGGCACCCTGATGACTCCCACGTGCCAGCACAGAGGCCCGTCCCAGCAGGGGCTGTGATGAAGGCAGTGGCTTGCGAATGGCAAAAACTGCAAACAAGAGCTCCTCTCAGCAGGCTGGGCAGCAGTCCTCCTCCTCCAGGCAGGCAGCCAGCTTGACAGATGACTGCTCACCTGGCCGCAGAAGCAGAGGGAAGTGTTCACCTAGGACAGATGGTCGCTCCAATCTGGGGGCCAAGAAGCAACAGAGAGCAGAGAGGCTGGCTCGGTGAGGAGTGGGGAGATGACATGCGTTTCTGCAGCCAACTGGCTCCAAAGGCCTGGAAAGTTCCAGGTTAAGAAGACTCCACGGCCTCTCCTTCACCCTGCTTGCTTATGTCTTGAAGAGGTTGCCAAATGCACGAACCTCCGGGAAGCCCCTGCTGGGTGTCTGTGGGCGGCGAATGCCCATCCTGCGTCCTGCCGCCCGAAGCCCGGGCACCCGTCACAGCAGCTCCTGCTCATCGTCCTCGGAGCCGGAGGGGCCCTGGCGCACCTCCTCGTACCACTTGTTGGTGAGAGTTTTCATCTGGATGCGCCCGTGGTGGAGGTCCTGGGGCAAGAGACACAACCAAGCCCCCGTCAGTGGCCCGGGGTCAGGGTCAGTGCCAGGTGGGGGGAGGCTGCTCTGTATCTGGTGTGTGGGGGCGCGCGGGTGGCAGGGTGAACGGCCACAGGCAATTTCAAAGTATTAACTGACTCAAGCTGGGATTTTTCTTTGCGGGGGTGGAGATAACAATAGGGTCGTTCGGAAACAGGGGGAGGAGGAGGCAGGGTGGCGTGGTGTTAAGGGGCATGGCCTCTGGAATCAGACCCACTGGGCTTTGCCCAGTACTGCCTGTGGGACCTTGGGGGCTCCTCCACCTCCCTGTCCAGTGAGATGACAGCTGCATCTACTGCACGGGTCGGAGGATGAAGGAAGCGACCACGGAAGCGTTGGGCGCAGTGCCTGACGCTCCCAGTGAGACTTGCTCGCTGCCAGCCATCATGCCTACCCCGGCACAGAAGATGGCGCTCAGAAACAAAGCGGGCAGCAGCCGGAAGACCCCCACCCACACCCCGCCCCGCCGCCTTCCAGGCCCGCATCTGTGAGAGGCTAGCAGTGCGCAGAGGGATGGAACAAGAGACCTGAGAGCCTTGGGCCCCTGCCTGAGGCCCTGGTAATGTCCAGAATCCCTCAGCTCAGAGTCAGTACCTGATCGATGTCCTGAGTCTGTCATCGGGCAAACCAAACTGCGTTAACAAGTCTATTATTAAACTAGCGCTAAATATGGCAGCGAAGGAAAACAGAAGATGCCAAGCTCCACAAGCACACCCAGCCCGAAAGCGGAGGCAGCGGCCTGTGGGCCCACATGAGCCTGCCCGCCTCTCTTCCTCCTCCCCATCCTCGGCCCCTGCAGTCCTGAGCAAGGAAGGTAAGGGGCCCCCGGAGAGGGTGGCGTGGCCCGTGTCCCACCTCCTGCGTCAGCCTCCGTGTGAAGAAGGGGTTCAGGTACTTGGCGTCCAGCCACATGAAGCCTTTGAGGTCCTGCCGCCTGATGTAGTGGGCTTCGTACTCCTCCTCCGTGAGCTCCGACAAGTGTTCAGACTCGATGGTGTTGCCCTGGGCAGGAGGAGACGCAGCCAGATGGCCGTCAGCTGGCATCAGCAGGCTGGTCTCTTCCTGGAAGCTCCCACAACACCCAGGCCGCCAGCGTCCCCAACCCTAACTCCACCTTGCATCGGCGCAGGGTGACACGGGGAGCCCGGCGGGTGGAGGTGGAGGGCGGGAAGGTTTGTAAGAATACAATGGGTGCCAGGGACTCCACCTAGGACACCTAAATCAGAGGTCTGGGACAGGGCTGGGGCTTCTTTTATTTTTTAATTTATTTTACTTTATTTATTATTTTTGAGGTGTGGGCAATGGGCGTATACCCACACCCAGACAGGGGGGCTTCATTTTTAAACTCCTCAGGTGATGGGAACACGCAGCCAGGGCCGGGACCCTCGCTCGGGGCTGCACCAGCAGCCCGAACAGACAGGCTCCTTGCATCGCTTTGGCCTGTGGCTTCACCAGCTGCGGTTACGCTGCGGGCGGGCTCCTGCCAATTGAGTCAGCACAGGACAGGGATGCAAAGGACTCCCCGTGAAGAGTGAGGGCTCAGGCTATCGGCTCTCCGCCCGTGCAGGGAGGACCAGAGGCAAACGGGATGGGAACACAGGGCGCTTACTGCTCTGCTAGAGGAACCTCAAGGAAGCCACAGTGAAGCGTGTTCTGCCACAGTCAACTGGACCCCAGCTGGACACCTGGCCCAGCGGCGCTGACGCAGGTGGGGGGAGGAAGTGGAGGAGGGGCTGGAGGGGGAGGGGAAGGCATATTGACGCTGTGGAGCCGAGGTGCTCAAACGCTGGCCTGCATCGATCGGAATGACCTGGAGGGCTGGGAAGCCCCAGAATACTGGGCCGGCCAGATCCACCTGCAGAGCAGCTGATTCAGAAAGTCTGGGGTGAGGCCCAAAAGTTAGCCTATCTAACAGGTTGACAAGTTCCCTGTGATGCTGCTGCTCTAGGGACCCCACCGTGAGGACCACTCAGTGGACAGTGCAGTGGCGAGGAGCACAGGCCCTGGAGTCTGTGTGAGGGCAGCTGTGCAATTTGAATTCTCTGTGCCTCATCATTCTCATCTGCAAAATGGGTTTAATGAAAGCACCTGCTTCCTGCAGGTTATCAAGACAACCTGAGCTAGTCCAAGGAAAATGCAAGCACGCTGACTTGGCCACAGAAAACATTCCAGAAACACAACTCTGCTTCCTCTGAGGAGACATCCTGGTTTGCCTAGAGCCATGGTTCACCAAGTGTGTTCGCAGGGTCAGCGGTGATGTGACGGCAGCCCCTGGCAGCTTGTTAGAAATGCAGATTCGTCTGGACCCCACCCCAGACCTATAAGACACTAATGATGAGGCCCACAGCCCTCCACCCACTATGATACCCACTAAAAGGTCTGATAATCTACTGCTATAGCTCTTCTTAAAAACAAACAGGAAGCCAGACATGGTGCCTCACGCCTGTAATCCTAGCACTCTGGTACTCTGGGAGGCTGAGGTGGGAGGATCGCTTGAGCTCAGGAGTTTAAGACCAGCCTGAGCAAGAGTGAGACCCCATCTCTACTAAAAATAGAATAAATACCCGGGCGTGGTGGTGTGCACCTGTAGTCCCAGCTACTTGGGAGGCTGAGGCAGGAGGATCCCTTGAGCCCAGGAGTTCGAGGTTGCAGTGAGCTATGATCGTGCCACTGCACTCTACTCAGGGCAACAGAGAGACTGTTTCAAAAAAAAAAAAAAAAAAACTGGTAGATTAGGAGTGAGGGGAGAAGGCCCTCTGAGTGTGAGAAAAGTTTTACAAAGCTCAGGCCTGAAGGCCATCTGGAACTGTCCTCCCAGCAGCACTGCACTGGCTGAGGGGCACAGCATGTTGACTGGAGGCTGAGGCCATGAAGCCCTGACTCTCCAGCACTGGGTGTGGGCGGCCACATGAGGGTTTCTGTACCTCTGATGATTGGTTAAAGCTACTGATGGCCTCAAATAAGGGAACTAGAAAAAGATACATTTCCAAAAATGCTTGGGGGTAGGGGTGAGCCCAGAGCAGCCTCTGCTGCTGTCAGGGAGCCTGGCCCAGCAAGGGACCTGCGGGGGCTTGAGGATGCAGAGTGCGCTGGGGCACAGGAGCTTCAGCTGCCACTGAGGCCAGGCCCCAGGCACTCCAGCCCCACGTCATGCCCTGCCCCATCCGTGGGGAGGGTGCCTCTCTCGTGGGCCTCACAGCCACAGCAAGACACTGCCTCAGGCCCTCAGCAGGAGGTTTTCAGCAAACGTTGGGGAGTGATGGGATTTTGCCACCTTCCAATCCTGCCCCGATGGGTGTCTCGGCTACTGGCAGGGCAGAGGTGCTGCTGGGAGAGTCTGACGCAGGTCCAGGCTCCTCTAACACCCCATGAAGCTTCAGAGAAGGGAGCAGACGGTGCCAGCCTGCAGCCTCTGTGGCTCCAGCAGGTCACGAGGTGGCAGACACCCCTCGCCAAAGAGCCATGCTTTAGAACTCAAGTTCCACAACATCCTTCTCAGGTCGGGCAGCTGGTGTGTGTACATGTGGGTCTGGGTGTCCCTGTCTCCCCGTTTCCTGGCAGTCAGGGACCAGCCAGGAATGCAGTGGACCAGCCCTCCGCCCCGCCCCGGTGCATGCCGCACTAACCATCTTCTCTGTCTTGCTGAGGATGACGTCTTTCTTGCTCCTGCGGCGTGCCTTGGCGTCCTCAATGTCCACGAGGCGGATGAGGGGCATGGTGCTGCCGCCCAGCAGCAGGATGGTGAAGAGCACGATGACGATGGTGGTGGTGCCGATGAGCTGCCGCTTCTCCATGGGCTCCAGGTCCAGGTGCAGGCTCAGGGCATAGGGGATGGCCCCCCGCAGGCCTGGGGACAGTGCAGGGAGTAAGAGGAGACAGGGAGGCCTCACGGGCCAGGGGATCGGGGCTGGCCAGGCCCCATGGCCAGGTGACCCTTCCAACAGACCCAGGGGAGAGGGGGCGCTCGCTCTGGGCGGCTCGGGGGCTGAGGAGGTCAGGCCGCAGGGCAGGGGGAGCGGGCAGACTCACCCCCACCCCCACCCCACCTGAGCAGCCCACGAGGTGGCCTGTCCTGGCTGCAAAGCCCCAGGCGTGCGTATGTGTGGATTTACCAAGCCTGACACTTGCGTCTTAGAAATCACGTGACAGCTACTGTGGGCCGGGTCCCCCTGTCTGTGTGCCAGGCCCTGTGCTAAGTGCTTGGCATGCACAGTTTCACTGGATTTTCACAGGAACCCCTTGAAGCAGGCACTGCCATCCTCCGCCACACACAGAGGGGGAACCGAGGCCAGGGCCACACAGCCGACACAGGAACAGCACAGGATGCAGTCTGTCCAGCGCCCTTTGTATCTGAAGATGCTACCCCTGTGTGGTCCCCTGCTGGCACCAGCGGGGCTCTGGGCTGCTCTGGTGGTGCTGAGAGGCTGCTGGTCCCCCGTGAGGCTGCTGGGGTGTGACTGAGGGGCACGGACCAAACTGGGGAAACAGCACTTCCCTCTGTCAGGAACGTCCTGGCTTCCCTGGTGCCATAGGAAGGGGACAGGCAGCCCTAGCCCTGCCCTCGGGGGCTCCCAGAGCAGCTGGGAGGAGAGAGAGCAAACAAGGACTTGTGAGATGGCATCAGAAAGAAAAGGGAGGAGTGGGGCAGGGCAGCGCAGACGGTGCCGGGACCTGACCCGGACACGGAAGCTGAAGCCCCACATCACGGTGGGGGGACGGTCAGGCTGCTGCCGCAGGCCAGACCCAGGAAGGGGAGACAGCGGGGAAAGAAAAGGGGTGGAATTCAGAGGGACATGGTGAGTGACAACTCAGCCTCTCCAAACCTCTCACAAGGGCTAGAGGATTAAGTGGCTTGGCACACGTGCTGTGCTTAGAACAAGGCGTGCCCCAGCAAACGCTTTGTCACCTAGCCCGTGTCGCAATTCCCATCGGTGTCTGCTGTGGCAGGGAGTGCGGTCTCAGACCCGGGGCTTGTGATGTCTCCACCGCATCCAAGCAGGCAGTTAGAAACAGGAGTCTGCGTCCCAGAGGAAGGTCTGGGCCAGAGGGAACAGCTTTGGGATTGGGGGAACTAGATGGAAGCCAAGGCCAGAGGACAGACGAGCTCACTCAGTGACGTGCGGAACACAAGAACAGAAGCGGGGCTGGGGCCAAGTCTGGAGAAGGCTGCTATTGGAGGGTTCAGTGAAGGAGGAAGAGGCGGAGGAGCCACATGGGAGCCTGAGGAGACCCCAGAGGGAAAGAAGGGAAACCGGGAGCGTGGCCCCGAGGCCAGGAGGAGAGGGTGAAGGGTCTGCAGTCTGTAGGCAGGTGAAGATACCTGGTATAATTTCTATTTTTTTAAAATTTGTTGAGACATGTTTTGTGGCCTAGGATATGATCAATCTTAGAGAATGTTCCATGAGCTGATGAGAAGAACATATATTCAGTAGTTTTGGGGTAGAATGTTCTGTAAATGTCTGTTAGGCCCATTTGTTCTAGAGTCCTGTTTAAGTCCATTGTTTCTTTATTTTCTGTTTGGAGGATCTGTACTGTTCTGTCAGTGGGGTGTTGAGGTCCCTGGTTATTACTATGCTGCTGTTTATCAAGAAGGGTTTGCTTTATGAATCTGGGTGTACCTGTGTTAGGTGCACAGATATTTAGGATTGCTATGTCTTCTTGTTGAATTGTTCCTTCACCATTATATAATGACCGTCTTTATCTTTCTTTATTTTTGTTGATTTGAAGTCTATGTTATCTGATGTGAGAATGGCCACACCAGCTTTCTTTTGGTTGCCGTTTGCATGGAATATTGTTTTCCATCCCTTCACCTTGAGTCTGAATGAGTCCATGTGGGTTAGATGCATTTCCTAGAGACAGCAGATACACTTGACTTATATTTTTCTTATCCATTCAGCCAGCATAAGTCTCTTCAGTGGGGAGTTCAAGCCATTCACATTTATTGAAAGAATTGGTAAGTGGGATGGATTTCTGTTCATCCTGTTGGGTAGAACCTTATTGCTTAGTTTTACCTCTTGAGCAACTGTGGTACCTGGGCTCTGAACTTTAGCTTTTGGAGGGTTTTACGCTAGTGGGTGTCTGCTGTGCTGATCAGTGTGTAACACAGACCTGAGTACTTCCTGCAGGGCAGGTCTCGTGTTGACAAATTCCCTGTGCTTGCTTGTCTGAGAAAGTCTTTATTTCTCCCTCATATAAGAAACTTGCAGTTTTACAGGATACAAAACTAGGCTGGCCATTATTCTCTTTGAGAAAACTGAGAATGGGGCCCCAGTCCCTTCTGGCTTGTAAGGTCTCAGCTGAGAAGTCTGCAGTTAGTCTGATGGGTTTTCCTTTGTAGGTTACCTGACACCTTCGCCTTATAGTTCCTAGGAGTTCTTCCTTTGTGTTAACTTTGGCCAGTCTGATGACTACGTGTCATGGTGATTGCCTCTTGGTGATGAATCTCCCAGGAGTCTGTTGCACTTCTAGTACCTGGATGTCCAGATTTCTAGCAAGACCTGGGAAATTTTCCCCAAGTATTCCCTCAAATAGGTTTCCTAGCCCTTGCGTATTTCCTTCTTCACCCTCAGGGATGCATATGATTCTTATGTTAGGCCTCTTTACATAATCCCATATTTCTTGTAGGGTTTGTTCGTTCCTCTTATTTCTCTGTTCTTTCTCTTTGACTGACTTGTTTAATGTAAAGGTGCTGTCTTCCAGTTCTGAGATTCTTTCTTCTGCCTGATCTAGCCTACTCTTAAGGCTTTCCATTGTGTTTTGTATTTCCCTGAATGAATTTTTCATTTCCAGAAACTCTGCTTGATTTTTTAAAAAATAATTCCATTTCTCTGGTGAATTTTTCGTTTATTTCCTGCATTGTTTTTGTGGTTTCTTTGGGTTGGGTTTCTATTTTCTCTTATATTTCATTGAGCTTCCTTACAATCCATATTTGAAATTCTTATCAGTCATTTCAATATTCTCGTTTTGGTTGGTTTCCATTGTTTGGAGTTATTGCTTTCTTTTGGGGGTGTCCTTTCACTCTGATTTTTCATGTATCTGGAGATCTTTTGCTGATTCCTTCTCATCTGGAGCAGCTTTTTAGTTGGTTAAGATTGAAGATTCATAGGTACTCTCATCGAGCTGTCTTTGGAAAGCCAGCAGTGCCAAAATACCAAGTCTGGAAAGCCAAAGAACTCAAATCATGGTCACGTTCTTTCACATTGTCCGTAGGGACCCCTGTGATCTCTGAAGGCAGGTGTGGTGGGGAGGAGATGGGCTGGAACCAGGGCGGACCACACCCTCCAGGTCTGGCTACAGGAGGCTGCTGGCGACCTGGGCAAGGCCAATTCCAGCCCAGTGGACGGGAGGTGAAGAAGAGAGAACAAGCGACAGACCACTCGAAGAAGTCCGGCCACAACAGAAGGAGGTGCAGAGTAGCTCAAGTGGATGTGGGGGTGGGATTTTGGTCTAAGTGGTTGGTGTTTTGCTGGGAAAGAGAATCTCTGACTGTTCAGTGATGATGGGAGGAGCTGGCAGGAGAGGCAGAGGTGGAAGACCCAGGAAGGACAGGATGGAAATCCACGGAGGGAGGGCAACGGCTCTCACTCTTTACAGCCACACACCCCACAGAAGTCTAGCACCATGGCCTCTCTCCCAAATGGCTCACATGACTTTATAAAATACATGACACATTTCTTAGATTTTCTTTGAGATTTTTAAGGCCTCGGATCAACTATCATACTTTGTAGAGCAGTTTGCCCCACTGGCAAAAATGATTTAAAATTATGAGTTTCTCTCACTATATATAAATACATATATATACACACACATATACATATATGAAAAACATACATTTTTAAACATGGCCTTTTGAAAGAAGAGAAATCAGACAGATTTACAGACATGCTGTTGGATAGAGAACATTATAATGCATGTTGCTATATCCTAACCCACACGGAAAAATATTTTAATTATATTTAAACAAGAAAGCATAAAGAACTATATGTATTGCTCAAAAATAAATTTGAGCCAAAGATTTATGAAATCATTTCCATCCTTGAAAAAAATGACTGACTAGAGGCTGAAACAGTCACATTAACCTACCAGAACTTTGTGACTAGGGGGGAAAGTATCCAAAACTAGCACATAGTACAAAAAAGTTTCAGCTTTCACCCTTTTTATTTTGAGCCCATTATAACTTCAGCCTAGCAAACTCACAGAGCTCAAGCACACACAGCTTACCCGGCTGCACTGTCCTGCCAAGGAAAGGGCGGGCAGGAGGAAGGGCAAATCCTCCTCTGCCTCCAGTGGTCACGTGATGCTAACATGTCCTTTGCCCCCTTCGAACCCAAGCTTCACCCCCTTCATAGCACCGCGGAGAGGGTAACATCTGGACGATAGTGGGTGCCCGCTAAATGGGAGCTTTCATTGTTTTTGGCTCGTGAGGCAAATTCATTTCCAAGGGCTCTAGCAGAGACCCACATGTTCTCTCTGCCTGGTGTGTACTTTGCAAAAGGCATTTCCCTCTCCCCGTCTGTCCGAGATTTGACTTACCACTGAACCACATGATGAACATCATCTTCGGTGTGATTTTATGATCACGGAAGAAATTCAGGAGGTAGGACAGAGGGAAAATGTTTACCGCTCTGCCAAACAGCACAAGCACCTGTTAACAGCAACAGACTAAGTCTTAGGTGGAAACGTCTGCTTCAAGCTGAAGCTTGTCAAAGCTAACGCAGACCCGGTGGCACACCCACTGTAAGCGCAGATTCCCCTCTGTCATGGAAGACACGGACGACACAACGCTCATCAGAGACCTGGCATGGGTGTGCTGCAGCAGCTGCCAGGTTCTGTGCATCTGGGGAAGGACGAAGCTCTGAACGCTGCCTTTCAGTAGTCGGAAAAGAGAGGACTGACGAGGTATCGGCAGGGGCTTTAGACAGCAGAACAAAACTGACTGCCAAGAGGCCATGCAGAAGTATCCAGAGATTAATGTAGGGCAACCTGACTCCGGAGGCGCCCCGCCGTGGGACAGGCCTGTGCTAATCATTCCCACCAGGCTAGCTCTGGAGGGACAGACAAGGTGTTTCTGCCTCTCCGGCGGCCCTGCTCCTCAGGGAAAGGAGGGCCGGCTCTGGAGGGACTGCCTGTGCGTGCCTCCTGGCGCTCTCTGCGCCGGGAACTAGGAGGTAGAGTCTACGAGGAGGCCGGCCTAGCCAGTTGCTCGCCATGGCTTTTGGTTCCTAACCATCTCCAAAGGCATGTTAGTGTTAGTCTTAACAGAATATAGCTTTATATACAGTTTAAATCTTATCTGAGTGGATTTGTAGAACTATTTATTACTTTCATTTCCTTCATCTTGGTTCTCACCATAACTAACTTGAAAAGGATGACATACACGTGTACAATACATTCTTTAGGCTTTGAGTTTATTCTTTCAACAAGCATGAATTGAGTGCTTCAGACAGTGTGCTTTGGATGGTCAAATTAACAATAATTGCTCCCAGTCATCAAATGTTTCTATGTGAGATAATGTGCAAAGCATTTTACATGCACTCTCTTGCTAAACTGAAATCCTTGCAAAGGTCCTATGAAGTAGGTATTGTTGTCTCCACTTTATAGGCAAGGTACCTGAGGCACGGAGAAGTAACTAGTCCAAGCTGACCGCAGGAAGTGGTGGACCCAAGTCTCCAGACCCCAAAGCCCACGTTCCTCACCACTAATCGGAGTCCAAAGGTGGGGACTCGAATCCATCTGACGGCACAGGCCGCCTCCACCAGCCCGTGGTCCAGCCTGTGCCTGTGCGCTCAGGAGAGACTCAGTGGTCACCCAGGGCATCTTCTCATTTTCCTCCCAGCTGGTGGCTGAGACAGTCACCTCCTGTTTCACCCACTGAAATCCAATCTTCCATTCCTACACTTGTGTGTCGGCTTTGACCAATGGGGCCCCTTTTCCCCGGTGACTACATAAAGACCATTATACTTTCTATAAAAGACTTTTGTTGCTATTCTCTTGTCCTGAAACCTGAGTTTGGTGGACAGGTAAACAGTGACAAACAGCAACGAGCTCTTGCTGCTGAGAGTTGGAAAAACCCGGATTGCAAGGAGAATACCCTTTTCCTTAGGCTTCCTTATCTTCTCTGTGCCTCAGTTTCCCTACAGGCAGAACAGGTAGGCATTACCAGTTTTAGTGTGCACACTGTAGGTGACAATGCTAAAAAAAATGTTTGTCTTCCCTTTTTTTTTTTTTTTAAAAAGAGACATGGTCTCACTAAATTGCTGGTCTTGAATTCCTGGCCTTAAGTGATCCCCTGCCTCAGCCTCCTGTGTGGCTGGGATTACAGGCAGGAGCCACTGCTCCGGCAAAAGTTTGCCTTTTAATAGCTGTGCTTTGTTAAGTGGAGTTGGCAATAAAAATTAACTGAAGATGAATTATGGTAATTCAACAACAATAAGGTATGTTTCTTAAGTGCCTTAAATTAACAGAGGATCTAACATGACATCAAAGAAATCAAATTAGGGATTAGAGTATGACTCAGCAGCAGGGCCTACGAGAGATGAGCTAGCTCATGCTGAAGGAACAAAGACAGGAGGAAGAGCACAGATAAGGGACCTGAGACCCGTGGCTAAATGCCCAAGTTTTAGGGGCTATTAATGATACTCTGATCAGAAGACTGAGGGAGCTGGACCTTTCTTTTAAAGGCTAAATAAACATTGATTTTCCTCCACTCCATTCCCAAAACGGATTTGATTCTGCTGCAAATGATTAAAATTCTCTTTTCCTTTTTTAAAGGTATATTTTTAACTTGTTTCCTACTGCCACTCCCAGTCCAATTATAACACTGTCTCCCAAATCTTCTTTTTTAAAATTAAAAAGAATTTTTTTTTTTTTTTAGAGACAGGGTCTTGCTACATTGCCCAGGCTGGAGTGCAGTGGCTATTCACAGGCATGATCACAGCTCACTACAGCCTTGAATTCCTGAACTCAAGCCTCAGCCTTCAAGTTGCTGGGACTACAGGCACGTGCCACCATGCCCGGATAGTTTCCCAGATCTTCTCGATCATAAGCATCACCTGGATAATTCCTCTGGCTGACTCTCCAGGGGAGGTAAGGGCCTGGTAATTTTTACTTTAAACAAGTGTCCAAGGTCATGCTCATAAATAGACAAATTTGAAGAAAACTGCATTAAGTACATCATAAATTATCCACAAAAATTAGAAAAGAAAGTTCTACAACCACTGTGAACATTTTCCCTATACATAATATTTTTACATCATTATGATCAATTACATATTCAATTTTGCTTTTACCACCTAACCAAAAAAAGAAAAAAAACAAAAAACAAAAAAACCAAATAACTTGCACTTTTTAAAGGAGACCATAATATTCAAGGCCATTAAAAATTTTAAAACAAGCAGAAGTCCTTTCCCAGGGATATTCATTCACTTAATTCCACCCTTTCCCCCTTCTTGTATGTTTGTGATTTTTTAACAAAAGAAACTTTAAACAGAAGAATGTCTATGTAGCTGTTGACTTTGAACAGTTAACAGTTACATAAATGAATCCAGAACATGTGGTTACTGATTTACAAATAAGTAATTAAATAAAAAACAAGGAAAATACTTACTATGCACCAGATGACAAAGGAAATTTCAAACTTGTGAGGGAAACTAAAAATGGACAGGCCAAGAAATGCAAACACACATGTTTCTGAAACAAACCAAAGAATGAGTTATTCAGCCCCAACCATTTTCTTCCAATATAATATTAAATTGTTAAGCAAGCAAACATTCAGAAGTCAGATCCAATGTAACACTTTGCTTATTTTCTGGAAAATCCTCCAACCAACATCTTGGTCAAACTTGTACTTAGATTCTCTCATTCATTCCTATATTGCACAAGCAACATGTCCCTGCCATTAATATTTAGAAATCTCCTAATGTAATGAGTCAACTGTTAAATATTTTTGCAAATAAACACTATCCCACCCAGGGAAGATGATAAACATATAAATCTGTCTGTTTGCTGAACACTGTCATTAGCAAGGATCTGGACAGCAGCAAAGTGGCAAAAATTCAGAGCAAAGGACTACAGACACCACATGACAAGTGTGAAAGGGCCCTTTGTTAACTTCCTTGCCAGAGCGGACAAGGCCAAATGACTGACTTAACAGATTTCACACCGCCACAGGTTTAGAACCTGGCTTACACCCAGCAGGATTTGCAGAATGAGATACGTTTCCAACTCTGCTCCACACTGCAAGCCAAAAAAGGCCCAACTTTTTACTCTCTGTTGCACAAACGTGTGCATTTTAAGGAAAAGCACCCATTTCTAACACAAAACTCCATGCTTAAACTGTTATGTCTCCCAGAATAGCCTAATAGAGACACAAAGACTGTATGTTAAAAATAGTTGAACATCACAAAACAGTAAGGCTGTTTAAAAACATTTCAGCAATGCTTTTTCTTCAAACGTGTATCCTTTTAAGACAAGTCCACATGCTGGACAGTGTAACTCACCCTTCTCTTCCTTAAAATTTTTTCTTACCTGTTAAATATTTTGTGATCTTTCCCATCAGCACATTTAGAACACATTCAGATCTACTTTATGTTTTTCCCTGGCAGCATAAATTCCAGTATATGGATATATTATGATTAATTTAACCAATCCTCTGTGGACAGATCTTTAGACTATTTCTATTTCTGATAGCTACAATAAACACTCTGGTACACAGGCTAAATTCCAGATGGTTGAACCACTGGGTCAAAGAGCATATGCCTTTTAAATTTAGAAAGATGCTGCCAATGACTCTCCAAAAAAGATGGCAGCAATGTACATGCCCATCCACAGGGCCTGTTTCCACAGACCCATGCCAGAAGTGGGCATTATCAAACTTAAAATTTGCCAATCTGATGGGTAGAAAATAGAATTTGATGGATGTTTTGCTTTATATTCCTTTAATTGGGAGGGTCAGGGTCAGAATCTGTAGCCCTGGCTTTTGGAGAAAGGTACCATGCAAAAATTACCCACTGGCCCAGAAATAAAGAGACCTGGCTTCCAGACCCGCTTGTTGGCCATGAGACCGTGGGCAAGTCACCTGGCCACTTCTCACCGGAGCCTCCTTGTCTGTGGAAGTCTCTACACGGCCTGCCCCTGCCTCCTAACACATAACAGTATGGAATTAGCACTTCAAAATGACAAGCCTGGCCGGGCCACAGTGGCTCACGCCTGTAATCCTAACGCTTTGGAAGTCCAAGGCAGAAGGATTGCTTGAGCCCAGGCATTTGAGAACAGTCTGAGCAACACAGCAAGACCTCATCTCTACAAAAAATCAAAAAAAATATATTAGCCAGGTGCAGTGGTGCACATGTTTAGTCCCAGCTACTTGGGAGGGTGAGGCAGGAGGATCATTTGAGCCCAGGAGTTTGAGGTTGCAGTGAGTTGTGATCAGACCACTGCACTCCAGCCTGAGCAACAGAGCGAGACCCTGTCTCAATTTGTAATGTTTTTTTGGTCATGGGCTTTCTGCAGTCAAGAAAAAAAAAATTATAATTTTTTAAAAAAGCAAAAAAACAAACAAAATGACAAGCCCCCCCTCAAAATACCAGGGGTGATGCTAATGGTGAGAGCTAGGGCTCAGCCTCTTGGGGCCAGCTTAAAGGGACAGAGTGAGAGTGTCCCTTCACTCCCAGGTATAAAGTGGGGAGTGGGGATACACAGGTATGTCCGAGCATGGCGGGGAACAAGAGCTCAAATTGAAACTGCTTAGAAGAAAGAGTCAGCTGAGCACGGTGATCACACCTGTAGTACCAGCTACTCGGGAGGCTGAGGTAGGAGGACCGCGTTAGCCCAGGAGTTTGACACCAGCCTGGGCAACACAGTGAGACCCTGTCTCAGAATAAAAAAGAAAAAGGCATTGTGGTCTATCCCAGCTCAACAAATGACATCTCCACAGCAAAATCCCCCCAAGTTATGTCCTTCACGATGCTCTTGTGAACACAGGGCTCTACAGACAAGTTTGGGAAAGGCTGTAACTATATCCCCCACTTAGAAATTTATAATGTACATTAGCTAAAACGTCTTCCAGTTCATAAACTTATTAAATTTTATTTAGCTCAGGATTTCCTAAACTCTTTTTTGACTATGGAGCCTTTTTCATCTGTCATTAATATCATTTCCAAGGGATATATTTTAAGAAATGTCACTTTAATACATCAAAAATAACATGCCTCAAATATTCATAATTAGTAGTTCTCATTATTTTTGGTCTTAAAATTGTAGGCATCAAATGTTCTGTTCATTAGGTGTTTGCTTTATTTTATGGGATTTCAAAGCCAGAGGAACAAATAAAAGACACAGGCGCGCGGTATCTGGCTCTGAGGAGTTGCCCTGCTGCCAGGGAAAACCTCGAGTGAGCCCTAAAGCAGGGAAAGGGAGAAGGATTCGCTGTGGGCAGGCCACACACGACCGCACAGAGGCAGAACTCACCGCACAAGAAGGCCACAGTGCGCAGGGTCTGCTGCATGAGGATCTGGGTGACCGGGGAGAGGTTGTGGTGGGTGTAGTGCGACATCACGATGCCTGAGAACAAGATGGCCATGATGCCTGGCAGGGAGGGAGGGTCAAAGGGCACGGACATGAACAGAACAGAAAAGCACCTGCCACATGAGACCCAAATCGGCTCTCTCACTTCCCCCAAGTCCCTGGAGCCTAGGGTATTAGGGGTTTTAAGAAAAAGAAAAAGAAAATAACATCCGAGGCCTCCCAGAGGCTTCAGAGAAATGCCAAGGGCCCCTTCTCTCTGGCAGCTTCATTATTAACTGAGTGACTTCGGGCTAAGTCACTTCCCCCGCCAGAGCCCACATTTTCTCCTCTGTACGGAGGGACTAATAGTGCCCTTTTGCGGAACTGCTAGCAGGGTGAGTGAAAACCAGCCATGCAAAGTGCCCATCACAGCACCAGGGCTTAAATGGTGTGAGCTGTCGCACCCACAGATGCAAAACCTGCCGATACAAGGGCTGATGGCACTACGCCATTTTACATGAAGGACTTGAACACCCAGGGATTTGGTATCTGGGGGGCCTGAGCTGACCCCCTGTGGATGCTAAGGGACGACTATACAAGGAGGGCAGGTAGGGGCCTGGGGGGGCAGGTGAGCCACGCTGGGGGGCAGAAAGGGAGCCTAAGGATCTGGGTATGGAGAATGGGTGGATTCTGATTGAATTTTTAAATATTTTTTCCTTAATTTTGAATTTTCCCATAATTATCATGCATTACTGTTATAATACAAAGAGATTATTTAAAAAGGTAATATATCTTTTCTTCAGCTCTCATGAGAGTCTACAACCTTCTTTGCTTACTCAGGATTTCAGTCTCAGCATTTGTCCACTGCCCCTAAATCACTTTACACAGGTCTCGTCTCAGTAAATCCCTGTCTAGGCAGTCTCGATTTCATGTAAGGAAGTTGAGATTTTTAAAAAGTCATCAAATAAGCTGCCAAAATATACTAATTGAAAGCCAAATTTTATAAGAAAAATTTTAACTCACTTCTGCCATTTGGTAGAAATGGGGCTTAACCGGCTAACTCTCCATTTATAAGAGGGTGAAAATCACTTCATTGCATTGCAGACTTTTCAACTGCCAAGCTGACTGTCTACACGATACCCTACAAAATACAGGAATCCTACTCTTTGTATTGCCCAACAGGTGTGGGCTGCCTGAGTGACAGCAGCAGCTGGGACATCTGATCTCCTAACCCTCCTAAATAACAGCAGATGCCTCTGCTCTTTCGTTTTTCCCTGACAGAGAGATTCTAGCAATGCTTCCCGGAAGACACAACTGCCAATGGGCAAAGGGAAATGAGACGGCAGGAAATTCCTTCACTGGCTACGTGAGAGCTCTTTGGAGCTCCAGAGTCGTTCTGGTTCACTGTTCCACCAGATACCAAGCAAGTGCACAACAGAAACCTCCAGTTGGTTCCTTTCTAAATCCACTTGCTCCTCTCAGTATGTTCCTGCAGGTGACCACCAGGAGAGCTGGCCCTTCCTGATCCTGCAACAAAACACAGGCACCGACACCATTGAAGGCAAAGCCACATGAAACAGAAGGGTCACGAGGGTCACGAGACCACAGCCTGGTCTGGAACTCAACCTCCACTGTCAGACTGGGGGAGGGAGGGCGAGGCACAACCAATATAAGTTTTTTTTTTTAGAGACAGGGTCTCACTGTCACCCAGGCCAGAGTACAGATGCACAATCATAGCTCACTGCAGCCTTGAACTCCTGGCCTCAAGCGATCCTCCCACCTCGGCCTCCCAAAGTGCCGGGATTACAAGCGTGAGCCATCGCACCTGGCCCCCATTGTGGTTTTTTAAGAGATGCCAGAAATCTGTTTTTTATGGGAAATCTCCAAACTTTTAATGATGGTAACTAATTCAAATGTTTAAAATTTTTCTGTATAGATAAACAAACCCTATCTGGGGGCTGAGTTTGGACCACAGCTGCCATCTGTGCACTTGACCTGCTGATGTTGGAAGTGGGCCATCTGGACAATCCAAGAGCACTTTCCCCAGGCTAGTGCGGGGTCAGAGCACCTCTCAAGTTTTGGGCTAAAGGAAAGAGTCAGGGACAGCAGTGGGTGCAGAAGCCTGAGGGCCAGCTCATGGGTCTGCCCTAGAAGCCCCCCCAAGTCAGGGGACTCTCCCCACCCAGAGCACCCTCACACACTGCAGCTCCACCCGGAAGGCAGGGGGATGGTGCAAACCAGGCTCACTTTTATAAGTGAGATAAAAGGCATGGCTATTTTTAAAAATACCTTAAGGAAGAATTTCCTTTAAGAAGGCAAAATCATTTAAGAAAGCAGATGACGATGCGGCAAAAATGTTCAACCTCTTGGAAGCAAAGAGGGAAGAAAAAAGGGGAGGGAGGAAATCCATGTCTGCTTGTGGTTAAATCAATTGTTTTAGATGTAATAAAGGAAGACAGTAAGGGATTCAAGTGTGAAAGGCAGTGAATAGGTGTCATGGTGCAATTTCCACTGTATTGTACCTTACCGTGGGCAAAATGTGACTTACTTCTTGAGGGCTGAGTCAAACCATACTGAATCTTCACATTTTGCTATAAAACGTTCAGACTCGTGGAGGTACAGAGTGAAAGAGAATCCCCACTCGCACGGCCTGCTCACAGGTAAACACTGTCAACACTTCGACATGCAGACTGCCAGTTCTTTGACAACGTGACCATAAAGTTTACCCATCTTTTAAAAAGTAAAAAAACAGGGCCGGGCACGGTGGCTCATGCCTGTAATCCTAGCACTCTGGAAGGCCGAGGCGGGAGGATCACTCGAGGTCAGGCGTTTGAGACCGGCCTGAGCAAGAGCGAGACCCTGTCTCTACTAAAAATAGAAAGAAATTAGTCGGACAACTAAAAATGTGTAGAAAAAATTAGCCGGGCATGGTGGCACATGCCTGTAGTCCCAGCTAATTGGGAGGCTGAGGCAGTAGGATCGCTTGAGCCCAGAAGTTTGAGGTTGCTGTGAGCTAGGCTGACGCCACAGCGCTTGCCCCAGGCAAGAGAGTGAGACTCTGTCTCAAAAAAAAAAAAAAAAAAAGTAATAAACAGGATACCACACATACAGTGTGGATTATTATCATCAGAGTGATTTTTTTCAAAGGCCTTGGCACGTATAACCGAATCCCAGCTCCTCCTCAGGCCTACAGAGCCCTGCAGAGGGCGTCCTTGCCCGGCTCTGTCCCGCCCACATTGGTCTTCCCCTTCTGGAACATGCCACGTTCCTACACGCCTGTCTTGGACCCTTGGCACCTGCTGTTCTGGCTGCCAGAACACTCCTTCTCCAGGTCTTCCCGGGGTGGCTCCTCTCACCACACAGGTCTGGGATCCGGTGCCACCTCCTGGGAGCCCTCCCTGCCTGCTTGAGCTCTTCTGCACTGCCAGCCTCTATCACATGACTCTGCTTTCTTTCTCCATCGTTTCTCACTACCTGAAATGATCGTACGTGTCTGCTTACATGCCTGTTGTCTTTCTTCTGCAGGCGGGAACCTGACCTTGCCTTGATTACTACTGTAGATCTGATAGCAAGGATAGTTCTCAGCATAGGGTGGGCATTTAATAAATATTTATTGAATGGATGGATGAATGATTTTCCAATTTTTCAACTTACTTTCTTAAAATTTAACAATATGTCTTAGAGTTCTTTCCATGGTAGTGCAAATAGATCAAATTTGTTTTTTCAGTGGCTGCACAGGATTCCACAGTGAGAATGGATTTGAACTTGATCTTTCCCATTACTGATCAACATTTAGTTGCTTCCAGTTTTTCTCTCATAAGCAGTGCTGGGATGGAATGCCTTAGGTATGTACATATGAGTTCTGTACCATGTATTTCATCTTTGGCCAAGATCCTGTCAACATTTTACAGAAGGTGTTACGTCCTGATTAATCTTGCAAACTTATCCTTCCACCCCAAAAGTCCCCTCCTCTGTGACTCACCTGGACGGTGTCACTCTGCCCCATCCCTGTGTCTGCCTAAAGGAAAGGTGGGGTCTATTCATCTTTGAATTTTTAAAGCCAGAGGGCAATATGATCCTCAAAAGTGGCTTGAACGAACAATAAAAATAGTTAACGCCAGTACAATTAGAACAAAGCTTCTGAGAATAGCTAACACTGAGTAATAATTAGGGAGACTATTTGATGTTTAAACCAGGACACTTTTTAAAAAAAAGACTTATTTATTTATTTAATAGATGGGGTCTTGTTCTATTGCCCAGACTACAGTGCAGTGGTGCAATCACAGCTCACTGTAGCCTTGAACTCCTGGGCTCAATAGATCCTCCTGCCTCAGCCTCCCAAGTAGCTGTAATGGCAGGTGCACACCACCCTACCCAGCTGAAACTAGGACATTTTTGAGAATGGAAGGGCATATTATTACTTCATCATGTTGGGACAATGGGGAAAACAGAGGGACTCAGGGCCAACCAGTATGTATGGTCACCCCAGCAGCAATACACACTGCCCCTGTCAGGACTCTGACTTATGTTGGTTCCCTTTAATCCCCAGCACATGCCTTAGGCAGGCCCTTTTATGATGTCTATTTTGTGAAGAGGAAGTGGATGCTCACAGTGGTTAAGCCTGTGGTCTGAGGTTACACGGCCAGTGAGGGGGGAGCTGGGATTCAAACCCAAGTCTGTCTGTTACACAGCCCCAGTCCGAACCACTGCGTTCTAAATATGTGGATTTAGGTAAATGACCCATGATCCCTGGGAAGAGAATGTCCTGTTCCTCGGTCTTGGGAACCACTATCGGTCCTTGGTGACAGGAAGCGGGGAGCACAGAAAGGAAGGAGAAGACAGCGGAAATGCCACCTTTCCCATTTGTACTCTCACAGCACGATGTGGAGGGTCCACACGACACACAAAGGCCATCCTAACCCTCTCTGAACACCCCGCCTGACACACTCCCTAAAGGCAAAGTGCAGACAGAGCCAGCCCCGTCTCCCGGAGGTAGGTGGCACATTTCCAGCCTGCACTGCTCTGTCTGGCCCCGTCAGTGTGTGGAGTAAAGTCCCTGAGGAAACGAAACCCCTATAAACAGAAATCACTGCCACGCTAGAGAAAAAACAAGAAAAACACTCCTTTGTTTTAATCACAAATTTCAGATGCATGAAATACATCTTTGCCAACAGGTACTCAATGATAATCTCAAGGGGGTAGAGGAATAATTTAGAAAAACAGAGGTAAAAATAGCTAGTGACTCACAGGTAATGTTTATCTAAGTGCCAACATTCAGTACTGATAAGAGAGGGAACCTGATGGCAGATGCCCAGGTGAAATTATCCTGGTAAACTGGTTTGGGATTAAAAACAAAACCAAGCCTGGCACAGTGGCCCCCCTGTATACTGAGAAGGCTAAGGTGGGAGGATTGCTTGAGCCCAGGAGTTTGAGTCTAGCCTGGGCAACACAGTGAGACCTCATCTCCAAACAAAACAAAACAAGACAAAAAAACCACAAAAAACCCTGAGGTTTACAAAGGGTTTGCCAATGAAAGCGGCCAGAGTCCTCTCTGCTTCCTCCTTCGCAAGATCTGCTCACAAAGTACCCAGGTGTGACTCCAGCTAGTGGGCTATGGGAAGCAGAATTCCGTTCAACCGAACCATTAAAAACCACCAGGGATTTCCGCTCTGCCCGTAAAGAAAGAGCTGCTACACAAATCACTGTCCTGAGGTAAACAGCAGAAAACCTGATACAAGATAGGAGACAAAACTGTTTTCTGACATTGGATAAAAGGCAACGTAGGAGGCAACATGGTGGCCGCTCTTTTCCCAGACCCCTGGCCAAGCTTACTGCCTGGAGGCGGGAAACAGGCTGAGGCTCGGGGAGGGCAGACCCTGACAGAGCCCAGCAGTCCGTCCTGCTGAGAGGAGGAGACAGAGTCGAGTGGGGGAGCTGCGGAGAAGGAGAGCTCTGGAGATCCACAATAAAGTCCCCGTGAATCGTTGCCCGATACTGACTGATCCGTACATGTGTAGGATGAAATTCCAACAGATTGGGGAAAGAACCACTAAAAAGCAGTAGGCCGGACAATTCCCAAAGCTGATGCGGGGCTTGGAATAGTTTGCGTTCCCACCAGCCGAGTGGGGTGACCTCACAACACACGAGGTGTGAGGCAGAGGCCTCGGCAGGGTGTTGCTCGTTAGGGCGCTGCTACTCTGGACCTGCCCTAAGTTTAAAAGTAACCCTCAAAAAGGAATAAACTCATTCTAAGAGACTTAGATACATGCCAGAAGAAAAGTCCAGAACTCTATAAAGGAATACAATAAAATCTTTATGTACTTAACAACGTAAAGTTCAGTGACTGGCATTCAATAAAAAATTAACAGCAAGCAAAGAGCAAGAAAATGTGACCCATAAGCAGAGGAAAAATTGATAGAACAGACCTAGAATTGATTAGCTCACAAGGACATGAACAGAGCTATTATAAATATGTTTCATATGCTCAAGGATGTAGAGAAAAAACACGTACAGGATGAAGAGAGAGAGAGAATATATAAAAATAATCCAAAGGGAACTTTAGGTAAATTACACAATTATCTAAAATGAGAAATAAAATAGATGGGATGTACAGGAGAGTCCACATGGCAGAATAAAAGATCAGAGATGATGAAGACACAGCCATAGAAACTGACCAAAATGAAGCATATAGGGGGGAAAAAAAGACTGGAAAAAAAGGGGCAGAGCATATTGTGGGCCAATACCATGCTGTCGTAACTGGAGTCACTGGAGTCTCTGGGGGGCAGGGAGAACA
>RJWJ010006278.1:0-63209 GCA_004363605.1 Indri indri
GCTTTCTTTTGACTTCCATTCGCCTGGATGATAGTTTTCCATCCCTTGACCTTTAGTCTGAAGGCATCTTTGTGGTTTAGATGCATTTCCTGAAGACAGCAGATACTAGGCTTGTGGATTTTTATCCACTCTGCCAGCCTGTATCTTTTCAGAGGACAGTTCAGGCCATTCACATTTATTGAGAGGATTGAGATTTGTGATAGATTTCCATTCATATTGTTGGGTGAAATCCTGTCGTTTTGTTTTGCTACTTGAGCCATCATGAAGTCCGCATTCTAGGTTTTAACTCTTGAACGATTTTACTTTGAAGAGTGTCTATTATGCTGTTCAGTGTGTAATGCAGGACTGAGTAGTTCCTGTAGGGCTGGTCTGGTCTTTGCAAAATCCATCAGTGATTGATTGTCTGGGAAGGATTTTATTCCTCCCTCGTAGATGAAGCTTAATTTTGCCGGGTAAAGAATTCTGGGTTGGGCATTATTCTGTTTTAGTAGATTAAGGATAGAGACCCAGTCCCTTCTTGCTTGTAGGGTTTCAGATGAGAAATCAGTAGTTAATCTGATCGGCTTTCCTTTATAGGTTATTTGTTGCTTTCGTCTCGCTGCTCGAAGAATTGCTTCTTTCGTGTTTACTTTGGTCAGTCTAATAACTAAGTGACGTGGTGATTGCCTTTTCACATTGAGTCTCCCAGGAGTTCTGTGTGCTTCTCGTATCTGGATATCTAGATTTCTGGCCAGGCCTACCATATTTTCCTCCAGTATTCCATGAAATAAGTTTTCCAGCCCTTGAGTATCTTCTATCTTCTTCTTCTCTCTCTGGAACACCGATGATCCTAAGGTTCTGTTTTTTTACATAATCCCACATTTCTTGAAAGTTTTGGTCTTGTCTCTTGCTTCTTAGTTCTTTTTCTTCATCTGATTTGTTCAGCACGTAGACATTATCTTCTAGCTCTGAGATTCTTTCCTCTGCATGATCCATTCTGTTCTTGAGGCTTTCCATTGTGTTTTGAAGTTCCCTGAATTCCTCCTTCATTGACAAAATTTCTGTTTGGTTTTTCCTTAGTATTTCAATTTCTTTGGAAAATTTTACATTCATTTCCTGGATTGTTCTTTTGGTTTCTTTTGTTAGGATTCTATTTTCTCTTCAATTCCGTTCAGTTTCCTTACAATCTATAATCGGAATTTTTCCTCTGTTAGTTTAATCGTATCATGTACATTGTTATCAGTTGATGGAGATGGAATATTTTCTTTTGGAGGTGACTTTTCTCTCTGATCTTTCATGTTTCCCATGTTCTTTTGCTGATTCTTTCTCATCAGGCTACTTTGTCAAGGACTGGAGGTGCTATGACTGGTTTATGAACTTAATTTGGGGGCTCCAAAGGGATGTTCCTTGGCAGAGCTGAAGAGATGTGCCCTGGTCTTGTGCTGTCGTGGTGGGGTTTTGGCCTGTTGGGTTATCTCTGGCCTGTTGTCTGCTCCTTCTGCTTATGGAGATTAGTGAGTTTCTTTTCCTTGCTTAGCTTTCGAGGAGTTGAGTCACTTTTGGGTGTGTGGCTCCGCTATCGACTACTTGGTTGAGGTGGAAGGCGCTGGGTTTAGTTATGAGGTTGCTCTCTCTTCTGTTGCTTGAATTTTGTGTGGAGGAATCAGTTGTCAAGGTATTCCAGAACCTTTGAATTGAGCTCTAAAATCCCAAATGGGACATACAAAAGCCTGAGTCTTTGGGAAATGTTTTGCCACTCCCAAGGGCTACTTGAGCCTTGTTACCACTTAAGATGTGGTGAGAAGAGCAGCAGGAATCAGCGTGCCTGAGGCAGTATACTTCAGAAATTGCTTGATCTATAGGTAGGAGAGAGCTGCTAATATGTTATTCAGGGCTCAATAGGCACTCTTGTGGAGGAATTCCTAATGGGTATGTCAATTGGTGCAATTGCTAAGGACTCTGGTCAAGATTTTCCTTCCCAGACCACTAGCCCCTAAGATGACAACAGCCTGGGCACCAAGCGTAAGCTTTTGTGTTATGTAGACCATCATCTTTCTTCTCATCCACTGGGTCTTTAGGAAGTCCCCCTTAAAATAGAAATGTGGCTTTAGAAGGACCAACACGAAGCAATCACTATTGCTGAACACTGAGACCCCCTCTCTTCTTCCCTTTCCACTCCAACCCCTGAATGAAGCAAAAGAAAGGCCAATTTTAAAGCATAAAAGGCACTCTGAGAGTCTGTGTCTGGGTTATTGGCATCCTTTCAATCATCTTTCTGTAACAGAGTAACCTGAGTTTCCTTTGGCAGAACATTACCTGACCCCCACCACCATGGGTTGGGTAGACGTGACCCCACCCTTGCCCCCAGAGGCGAGCCTGCTTAGCCTAATCCAATCTGTATACCCAGTCCTCCTGGCCAGTGAGTGGTGGATCGACTAGGGAGGCATGTGACTTGGACAGTGAATGGGGCTCAGGGCTTTTGCTGGGACTGCTGAGAACTGGATATGACCCTTGGAACTCGTGGCATCCATCCTGCACTCATGAAGGAAAACCTGCCAAACACCAAACCCGCAGCAAGGAAGGAGGGCAGAGAAACAGAGAAGAAGAATTCACATCTTGATGACATCATTCGAGTGCCTGATGAAGCCTTGCCTGAAGCTAGCCCTACCCTTAAAACCAACCAACTAACCAATGAACCAACAATCTTTTTTTAAAACACCAGTTTAAGTGAAGGTTTCTGGTACTTACAACTAAAAAATTCTTGGTTGATACACTCTGGGAAGGGTAAGATTAAAAAAATATTAATATATGCAAGTTATTAATATATATTAATATTTATAAATATCTATCTAGAGAGGACTTTATATTGAGGCAAAGACCAGAAAGGGGAAAGTAAAGCCAACCTTTCCCCACCTAACTCAGCAGCCAGTCTCTTTTCCTAACCCCAGGGCTGGCCGTGCACCCAGACTGCTCTGGATGGAATCCCTTGAGAAAATTCCCCATCTGTTCTTCCGGTGACTTGCGGGAGAGAATCTAGTGATCAGGTTAGAGTTCAGACATCTACCAGCCTGTGCTTCTCAAAGCTTTTCAGAGACTGTTGGAGAAAGCAGCTAAGGGAGAACGGCAGTTAAAGGGTGGAAAGGTCCCGGCTGGGCAATGGGAAAGAGGAATTGTGCTCTGACCTGAGAAATCAGGGTACGGTTTAGGAGAAGAATGGGGTCAAAAGAAGGTTTTCCTAATATGCAGAGAGGCACGTAAGGCAAGAAATGAGACCAGGAATGAACATATGATACATAGACTCTGAGTTTCACAGGTTAGAATTTATGCTTGATCTGAGACCAGAATGTTAAAATATTAAAAACTTCCAAAGCACATGAAGAAAGATAGCAGGAGGAAGAAAGAGGCATTAGGTGTGTCCTGTCAGGGAGATTCATCATTTGTTGCTTTTGGTGGTGATGTGTGCAGAGTTTTCAAGGGAGATATTATGTAATAATTAATCTAATTTCTGTCTGGTGGTCTTTCATAGTAGCACTTTAAGAATAATATAAAAGTCTCTGATCCATTTATAATATGCTGAGACTTGAGCCACATGTTGAATCTAAGTTGAGCATGTACTTAGAACATGGGAGGGGCTGTTCTGTGTCTCACTATACTAATTTTACTGTGTATGGGCTTCACCTCTTCCTTACCTCTGGGATGTTAAAAAAAATCTACCTCCTGCACATAAAATTGTGCTTTGCATCCAACAGCCATTTGTTGTAACCCTGTGGTAGTCATTAGGGCTGTTTGCCAAATATGTCTGGCTTCCAGGCACATGGGAGAATTACACTTTCTCTCTTTCTTTGAACTAAGGCATGGCCATGTGACCTGTCTGACTAATGAAATGCAAGTGGAAGCATTAACATCCAGTGTGCAATCTGCATGCTTTTTTTTTTTTTTTTTTTTACCTTACCTCAGGCACAGTGACAATCAAGGTTGGAATGGTGGCTGCTCTGTCAGTCTGAGTCCCTGAGGGACTCTGATGAGGAACCCACTTCTCCATCTGACACCAGTGGACATGTAGCCTAAGCAAGAAATAGACCTTTGTTGTTTTAGAGCATCGAGATGTCAGGGTTGTCTGTTATCACAGCCGAACCTAATTCATCCTGACTTATATAAAACTAAAAATATTCCAGCAACTGTACTTGGAATTGGGATTGGTATAATGTGTCCTTTAACCTGTAAGAACTCATCATTTTGAGAATGATGTGGAGAAAAATTAGAAGCAATCCTTAAAATATTAATTCAGAACTTTAAAATATTTTATAATTTACTCTTAACTTTTCCATCTCTGATATGTTTTTTTAATAATATTTTATGATGTGTATGTATATATATTCGTGATTTTTATATGGTTATATTGGATAAACTTTTGGGGAGTTTACTTTCATATTTAGGATTTTTGACCAATACTTGCCATAGTTTTACATTAGTCTTCACTGTTACAATGTATATGCAGGATCAAATTAATTTTGATTCTATTAGATTCTTTTGGCAGCAGGGTATATAAGAACTGAACTCAAATTGGCTTAAGGTTTAAGAAAGTTTAGTATTTCACACATATGGGAGTTGAGCCTCTGGGGTGATTGATTTGGTAACTCAGCTCTGTCTTCGAGGACCCAGGCTTTTCCATTTCTCTAACATCTGCTCCTCTGTGTGGATCTCTTCCTCAGGTGTGTCATAAGATGAGCGCAGCAGTTCCAGGGACCGTATCCAGCACAGTGCTCAGAGTTAGAGGATGAATGGCTTCTTCCTGTATCTCTTCCTTAGGAGAGAGATATCTTTTCCCAAAACTTTCATGGCCAGAATTGAGTCATATGACCATTCACAATCTAATCACTGGCCAGGGTGGCAACTGGGGGTAGAATTACTATCGTCAACATAGACCATGATGCCTCCTAGAAACTAGTCACAATTATATAACCAATCTTTTACTGTGGAATAGTTAGGTAGTTTCTTGCTTTCACTAGTGTAAATGCTGCCACTAGAAACAACTTGGTCTATGTAACTTCTGCTTCCCCACCCTTTTCAAGTTTCCCCAAAGATGGAACTGCTGTGTCAAAGGGAATGAATATTTTTATTCTCTCTGTGTATTACTAAAATATTATTCAATTTGATAAGAACTGTACCATTTTACAATGTCACCAGCCCTTGTGAATAGTATTGTGTTTTGTCTTTAAAAAATACTGTAGAGTAGTATCTCATTGTTGGTGTGACTTACAATTCTTTAATTATGAGTGAGGCTGAACATTATCCCATAGTTTGTTTACTGTTATTTGAATTCGTTTCCTCAGAAGGTAGCTGTGTCTGGCACAATAGTCGGAAATGTTGAAGTCTCAATCCCCCAAGTAAACTTGGCGTCCAGCTCTGTCTCTGACACAGCAATGTTGGAACTAGGAACTGACTCAACATAAAGTAAATGCAAATTATCCAGAGACTCAAATGATCCAGATGGAACCCAGGGGAGGCCCTTCGCAGGGAAATGTCACAGAGGCTGTAGGCCAAACGAAAGGAATTACAGCACTTGGAACAGAGTCCTTGGAGAGCACTTAAGCACAAATTATTTTTATTACCACATGAAATGATTGAGTTAGGAGAATCAAAAAAATTTAAAATGATATTCACATTTTAAAATTGTGAGGAATGGCCCTGTCCTCAACAGAAGACCTCTAAAGGAAATAAAGTAGGGTATAGGACTATCCATGCTTGTTTTAATTTAATTACAGATTCATCACCCTTCATTTAAGCAAAATAATCTTTGGCAGTAATTTTGTTCTGAATGACACAATTGGTTTTTTTTCTCTAGTTTCTGCTTTTTTGAATTGATCAGACACTTCTTTAGGCTTCAAAGATGTTTATGTTACTATTTACTATAGGGCTGTCTAGGAGGGTCTCAGGGGGTCTATGAACTCCTTGACATTGTTTGCAAAACGTTGTGTGCACGAGCGTTTTTTCCAAGAGAGAGCTCATGGCGTTCATGAGAAGGGGCCACGGTTGTATCTCCCCTCGTTTTATCTGTTTTCATTTTTCACTGTGGGTCCCTTTCACCTTTTTCCTACCGTCTAGTTTGCTTCCTTTCAATTATTTTTCACTCAATTTCCCTGAATAAACAGGGTCTGGGCTTGGGCTGTACTACTTACAGTTTCATCTCTGCTAATTTAAACACTTTCTGTGGCTCCTTGTCCTTCCTACATGGTGGTTAGGGACTGGGATTTTCTGGTTAATATGCTAAACTGAATGTCTGTTTTTTAAAAAATGTACTAGAACATATTTAAGTGTATTGGACACTCTTTATTGATTCTTTGGTTCAGATGTCACTTTGGGATCTTGTGTCTCATATCTACAATGTGCTTTCTGGATTTTCTTTGGGGTCTTCACATTTATAAAGTGCAGCAAAATTACAGAGGGCCTCTAATTGTTTCTAAGGAGTTAGACCCATCTTGTCTGTCCCTTGCTCTTTCAGTTGCATCACCTTGTCTTAAAAATTAGATAATTACATGTATGCATTTTCCTTAGCCCCCCAAATACTCCACATACATAAGGATGTCCTTGTTGAGTTCATAGACTATAGAATTTTAGATATTTTTTCCATTTTCAGAACTCAGGAGTATGTTTTTCTCTATTCTAATAAAAAATGGCAAGAAATACAATAAAATATAACAGTAGATTTTGTTATGTGAAAAAAATGAAGTAAAAAATAGTCCTCTGCCATAAGGTAGAGTCAGAAATACAGGGCAGTAATAAAATCTGAACAATTTACTGGATCCCAATGAGCACCAGCAAAGTATGATGAAAAGGTGATATCTACCTCCTTTATTTTAAAGATGTATCACTCGAGCAACAGAGAGAAGGCTCAATATAGTTGCCAGAGAGGCAACATAAGATCCCTAACAGAGGGCCCCGTGTGGCGGGAATGGGGAGAGGCAACAGAGGACCAGGGGTTTTTACATTTTAAGTAAACCCAAGACTGAGTGCTTGAGAACTTCTTGGGAAAAGCCTGTGCAGAGATGGAATGTAGTTTCTGGCTGCCTCACTTTCTCCACCTGTTGGGCACCGCTGAGAGACCAGGGTGGGGCCCACTCTCGTGGTGATGTTGAGGTTTTAGTGGTTGTAGCAATTGGTGATTTAATACCTTGCCCTGATCCTTACTGGTGCCAAGGATGGGAAGACCACCCCTGACCTGGAATGTGTGTGCGCCCTCCGGGGGTGGGAGTGGGGATGGGGGTGGTGAGGACCTGGGGGGGGGGTGTAGTGAGGTAGTCTCTTCACCCATAGGGCACACTCAGTGGCTCCACCTGGTTTAGAAAAGCAGCATGTCAGGGGGTTGTGTGTGTGTGTGTGTGTGTGTGCGCGCGCACGCGTGCACCCAAGGGCTCATGCATGTGTTTTGATTCCATAATGCAAGTTAGATATTCATTGGTAACAAAAATGTACATTTGGGGAATTTTGTTTCTGGAATCCACATTTCTACACAGGCAAAGTCACTCCGAATTTAATCCTTTTCTCTCCCCATTCACATCAGTTGCCCTGTTTTAATTTAATGCATTTCATGATCTTTTCCTTGTGTTTGCTTCTCAATATTTTTCTCTCCTTTTCTTTGAATTCCTTCTGATTGTTGTCTGTCTCTCTTCTTTTCATTCCTCTGTCTCTCTTCTTCAACACCCTTTTTCAGCCTTCCTCTGATTAATCCAGTAAAGCCCACTTAAATACTGTCTACAGCCGCTACACTGATTTAGAGTCCTTTAGGGGGAGCAGGTAAGAGAGCCAAAAATTCTACCTACAAAATCCCCCCCTGGAGTTATGGGGTGGCTCTGCTGGAAGGATGGGTGAGGTTCCAGTACCTAGTTGGGAGGCTGTGCAGGAGTAGGCTAAAGCAAAGGCATTTGCATATAAATGGCTTTTAATAAATACCCCGGCACAATTTTCTATTTACAACTTACTTTTGAAATCTGAGAGGAGCTAAAATTAAGAGAGAGTAAACCTGCATTGGGATTTTGGTAGGTAGGAAGAGGTCAGACCCTGAAAAGTTTAGGCACTGAAGGGCCAATGCACAAAGAATGAGTAGGGAAAAGAATGAAATTCTAGCTTTCTCAACAGGGTGAATGCAGGAAACAATGGGGAATTTGCTTCCAGGCAAGGCTGGATTGGACTGTGTTTACAGCTGTGAATGTAAACAAGGAAACCAAGTACAGTGCTCACAGCATGAGCCCGACATCATGTTTTTGTTACAGTGACTGAAAACTATGCATAAAAATTGGAAGATTATTTGGTATTTAAATACAAATGTGAACTTAGTTACAGACCTCTAAAGGTGCATTTAATTTTACAATTCCTCTTAACTCTGGCATCTTGTAGCAGGTATTTGCTCTTTAACCAGCCATGCCTAATTTTTGACCTATCAGCCCTTGTGCTGACTCAATTAAGTAAACAGATATTTAGGTCAAACCAGAAAGATATCACAACATTGCTAGAACGTTACATGCCCACAGGGAGAAGGCTGATTCTGACAGCAGGGATTATAAAGGTTTTAAAGTAATTAAAACCTGACTCACTTTACTTGATGTATGCTGTTTTCAAAATGTCTAATTGTTTGCACAATTTAAAATAAGGAGGAAAAACATGGCAGCTTTACGGAGCCAAGAGGGAGTTGTTTGAAATGGTTCAAGTTATGTTTAGATTCATGGAGGGGTATTTGAAAGAGTTCTGAGGCTGCTGCAAAGGATATTTTTTCAGATGATTAAATGCAAATATTGTTTAAAAATGCTTAAGAAAATGATCTAAGAATAAGCAGGAAATAAAACAAGATGGAATGGGGAGCACGGAGGTGAAGGAGGGGATTGTTTGGGAGTGATTTCTCCTTCCCCATGACCTGGTCTTGATCTCCCATCATCTGAAGAGTCTTTGTTCTGCTGGAACGCACTGGCAGGAAGATGAGGATGCTGAGGTGGCACTTGGGCCCGAGTGCGTGAGTGCCTGGCCAAGAAGCGCCCAGGGTGCACCCGAATCACTTTCCTCTCCAACCTGGCAGGCTCTGCCCACTTTCCCCAGAATGCCTGATGCTTCGGAATTCACTCATGTGTACAGACCCCTGAACAAGTGTGGAAGACATGCCCTGACCCCCCCACTTCTCCTTTCTGGTATTTGATTCTAAAACCAACACCACAATGCCCACACCAAAAGACCAGCTGGAAGCCACAGTCCTGAAGCATCCTCTTCCTCCTTAACTCTGCCAGTTTGAGTTTGGCTTATATTTGGATTATATTATGCATGAGGTAAATGGATACTTATTTTAGCTCCAGCTTTCTATAGCTGATGGTTGGGCTACTTTGCATGTTCGAAACTGGTGGGTGAATCTGGAGAGATCAAAGCCTCTTGTGCCTTTAAAAAGTTCAATACTGAGAGGAAGGGACTGTAATTCTCCTGAAAACTTCAGGCTAAAATATCCGATAGCAAATGTCGAGGCAACTGTTCTCTCCGGGGTTTCTGCTGCGATTGAGGAAAGACCTGGTGCAATGTGCATTTATATATGAGCATTCTGCTTTTGATCTAATGTGAGTTTGGAAAGGGGAAGAGAAGCCTTGAATCGAAAGAAGTTTCAGGAGCTTGGGGGAATTCTGTTTCCCATGGGTTTAAATCATCTACTTGCTGACAAGCATGTTATATCAAGACAAGAGTTCTTTTCCAGTCCTGAGTTTAGATTCATCTTTAAGTTGGAGATTCTGGATCAGAATTGTATTTAGCATTGGCAAGGGAGAAAAGGCATAGCAAAGGACTTCTAAAGGCTTGTTGGACATCAAATGGCTATTTCACAACAACTTTGTGATGAGTTAAGTGTAAATGAATCAGAAACATACGGACCAAATTTTCTTTGAAATTCACAGGGGTTTAAAAAATTAGGGCAAAGAAATTCTTGGCAAAGAATATTTTGGTATTTGCCAGATTCAAGCCATTTGACAACAAGTTAGAGACACTCTTTATGGATCCTAGATACTACTGGTTTCCATCTTTGTTACTTTCTTTTCCCCACCCATTTGTCAAGGTGCTGTGCAACCTGCAAAGCTTCAGGTTGGCCAAAAGTCAAGCACACACGTGGTCCTCTAGTGCTCTCCTGGACTGCTGGGGAAGACCTTGGCCATGCTTTAGAGCCAGGAGCAGAGGCCTGAGCTCAGTCTTAGAGTCGGAAGGCCCACATGTTTGGATCCTGTCCACATGGGTGATGCCTTGCAGAGGGAAATTTGGTCACGGCTGCTTCAGGAGACTGTGCGGTTGGGGAGAGAGATTCTTCAACACTTTGAGGAAGAATTTGCCAACTCAGTGAGGAGTGCCTACACTGGAGGCAGGTAGAAAGGTGAGGCAGAAGAACTCACTTCTTTCTCCAGGCTTGGTCTTACTCCCTCTGCCAAAGAGGGAGCCACTATAGGGCGGAGACCCTGTGGTGTCGTTATTTGTTTACTGTACACAGACTTTCCTATGGGAGGTGTCTGCAATGGATGTTATACTGAATTGAGGATGAGTTACAGAGGAGACGGTTTGCAAAATTACAAGAGCAAGTAGTATCTTTTGGTGAAAGGGAAATGTCATCAGAGGAAAAGTTCATTTCAGCAATGCCTTGAGATTTGGAAACTAATTACTTGCTGTAGTGAGGTGTTCACTGCAGTGGAATTTGTTCAAATGGAACTTCACCCAGAAAGTAGGAAAAGGGACTGGAGGGTGGCACTTTTTATAAGAGGAATGGCATGTGGGTGGGTAGTGATATGTAGGGGAGCAATTAAGATGAGGACAATAAAGACAAAATCTGAAAATCCACGATTTAGAAATGTGAAAGAGTATCAAGCCACCCTGCAGTTTTTTTTTTAACCGCAGTGAGGGTTCCCTCTGCTTGGCAGCATCACATTTACTGAGCAAGGAGAGCTGACCCCCTCTTGGCATCCCAGATCCTGCACACACGCATAGAGGTGGTAACCGAAGTCAGACGAGTTGATTCTCTCCTAAGGGACAGTGACGCAGTGCCTGTCCCGTATTCGGTGTTCAATAACGTTTTGTCAAATGAATTCAAGTTGGTGATTTATGGATGACTGTTAGCTATTAATAATATTAATGGAGAGAAAAGCTAAGAACACTGAGAATGAATGATCCAAGAGGAAAGACAAGGCAACAGAACTCAGAGTAAGATGTTCCTAAAACAATGTGGGACAGTCACATTGTATATTTAGGAGACCCAGAAGGATGGTAGAAGCTGAAAAGCTATTCTGTTTAGCTGTCTGGGAGTGTTTAGTAGTCTTTCCAAGGGATATTTCAGAACAGAGGGAGAGAAAATATAACAAAAACTAAGAAGGGGAGAGTTCACGACAGGGCAGTAGAAACAGTGGCTGTTGTCCTAACCCGTTCCAGTGGTCTGTCCTCTGTCAATTCATTCAGCAAACATTTAATGAGCATCCACTGTAAGCCCACAGGAAGGAGAAGAAAATGGATACCACCTTCAGAAAACTTATGGTTTTTTAAGAGAAATAATAAGCACACAAATAATGAACACGAAGCTGATTAAGATAAATGCTATAAGGAATGGACAAATTGCTCAGGTTTGAGAAAGGGAGAGGTATGCTCTGGCTAGCCTGGTGAGGAAGGGGGCCTCTCAGCAGCATTCGGTCCCCTGCCCTGTAGCACAGCCTTCGAGAGCTGTCAGCCTCCTGGCTTTCAACATGCTCAGCTTCCTAGTCCACCGTGCAATTGCTGCCAGAGTTCTGCCTGCCACAGAATTCAAATAGTTTCTCTTCCAATCCTAAGGCGGGTGCTAAACAAAGTCAAATTGAAGCCCAGTGCAGGACCGCACGAGCCCGCGTCTGTAGGCATGCTGCTTCTCAGAAAGAGGAAAGGACTTGTCAGAGTAGAGTGTCCCAGCGTACCTGTGCCCACCTCTTGAGCCCACCCCCCACGTCGATGATGTCATAGAGACGGAAGTTCCCTGGCAACCCTCAGGGCTAACTGGCAATTAATTTCCCAGATATCTGTATCTAGGGAGAATGCTATGTGAGCTGTTTTTACTTCCTAGGAGAAATCCATAAAAAACCAGTTTTCGTTAGTTCAGGTGTTTGCCTCTCCTGTTTATTTTTGAAGGGAAAGACAATCTGCTGTATGTTTTCTTGACAGCCTTAAGGTCATTGGATTCCTAGGGTCTAGTGCTGTGCCTTTCGTTTTCTCTCCAATACTGAGTGCTCTGGGGTGGCCTCGTCCCTCATCCCAGCTCTCTCTGTTTTCTCCCTATTTCTTCTGTTCACTTCCCAAGGGTTTGGGCATCTAGATCAGTTTTAGGAGTTGTGGGGAGCCACAGGACAGGAATATGACAAAGACTCTCTTCAAGGAACTTCAGGTCTTCTAAGGATTCTGCCTAATCCCATTGAGCTCTACCTGTCATTTGGACCCCTGCCATTCACAACTGCTTGCTTTCTCCATAAGCAATTCTGGATAAAGTAACAAGAATTTCTGTTAGAAGAGTTAAGGTGAAAAAGAAGAGACATTTTGGTAAAATTGAAAACGTAGGTAATATTTTGTTTTTAAAGTGTTTTACAGAGCTGAAGTCACTTTAGTCATTTGAGAACATTAAAATATATAATACCTTCAACAACTTGTTTGGCTCATAAAATTATCATACTTGATATATTCAATTATAAAATATAGTTTATTCGGAAATAATTAGAAACAGCTAAATTGGATTTATTTTTAAATGTTTTTAATTTTTTTTTTTTTAAATGTCGAGCCGAGGCACTCAGAAATGTAGCAGCCCTATTTTTTGCCATTGTGTGAGCTGGCAAAAAACTGGAGGACAGTACTCCAAATATTGCTAGAAGGATTCCTGGAAGTTGTAAAAATAACAACAACAACAACAAAAAACCAAAGCAAGCAACATTTTCTTCCAAGATTTTCTCCTTGGACCTTCTATTTTCGAGCACTCTCCTCTGATGTTTGTGGATGTGTAGCGACTCCCCAAACTTTTTTCTGTGTCTGACCCTGAGGGACAGTCTGTTCTCTCTGTTGCCCTAGAGCCAGTCTTATTTCTGGCTTCTTGTTTCTTCACTGACCCTCTACTCTCTCAAGATCTCTTTCCACATGGGTTATTCTGAAGAGTTTGAAGAAAAACGTGCAGGTGTGCATCTTTTCTGTTTTGCACCTGTTCTCCAAGATTGTCTAAGTTGCTCTGTGCATAGACAAACCTCTGTGAGTTCCTTGGGAAGCACAACTGAGACCTGTTAGCAAGCAGACCCCTTTGGGTCTAAGTTTGTGATACTTCCCTAGTCAAGAGTCCCACTACAAAGAAGGGCTGTGGTTAAGGAAGGCTGAGGGTTGGCTGTTGCAAGTGTTTCTCTGTGATGAGGGGTCCAGGTCCCTGATGGCAGATGCATTTTTATCTATTTCTGGCCAGTGGTTTAACTTTGTACCTAGCACATAGTGGACATACAATATATGATTAATGAATGAATAAAGAGTTTAAGCATAAAGAGCTTTTAGTAAAAGAGTCTTTTAACATATATGCACATTATTTTGAATTTTAAAAATATTGCTACTACATATTTATACCAACTCTATAGTTATAAGCCTAGTAAAATGTTGTCCTTGAATCTAAAAAGAAATAATGTTATGAAGTATGTGGTTCTTGCCATTATTAAAAATAATCCATGAGAAGAACTTGAATTTTTTGGACATAAATGTGATCATGTAACATGATCTTGAAGATGTGCTTACTTAGCAAAAATTTAGTTCTGCCAAAAAGTCTTTTTTGTCAAGAAATTCCACGAGTTATATTTCTTTACAAAATGTGTTTGATTAATCTTGGTCCTCTGTGAAGCAGGTGTCAATACAGGATTAAACATGCCAGGATTTTATTAAGAGAAATGTCTGTGTGAGAGAAAATAGGGAAGGACTAGAGAAGACTGGGAGAGCCGTAAGATCACAGTGCGAGTCCGACCTCCAGTGAAGGAGAGAGGAAGAGGAGGCTGGGCGGAGCGCCTGGACTGCTGTGCTACCTAAGGAAGTTTAGGCAAAACTTTCCAGAGTCCTGGGGCCAAAATCAGCTGTCAGAAGAGTACCAAGTGTCCCCAAAATGGGACCTCTCAGCAAACCTGCCTCAGTCAGTCGTTGGCTGGGAGCAGTCTGGGGGAGGTGCGGCCTCCATGCAAACACTGCGGCACATGGCCGATCACTGAGGCTCCCTGTAATGGGAGGTCGGCAGGTACATGTTCATGGTGGTCGCATCTGTGCTTTGGGTCGGACACATCCAGGAATAGCACTATGCAAAGAAATACCTTTTTCTTTATGCCTGAAGTCATATTCATTGATAATACTACATAAAACTGCCTTACATTCTAGAATAAAGTACACACTTTTACATATAATATCTCATATGAGCATTTTAGCAACCTAATGATATTATAAGATGGTGTAGCAGACTGGTATTGGTCTCCAAATTCCATTCCCTCCACTTTCCTTTCAATAGAATCCCTGCTTTTTAGGTTAGTTCATGATTGTCCAGAATAAAGATTGATTTCCTAGTGTCCCTTGTAGTAGGTATGGCTGTGATTAGCCTCCAACCAACAAAAGTGGAAGCATTTTGTGCAATTCATAGGAAATGTTTTTCATACATATTTTATACTTCCAGGGAGGTGGTGCACCCTTCTTCCTCTTGGCTGGAATACAGATGTGATGGTTGGAGTTTGAGCAACTATACTGAACCCTGAGGTAGAAAAAAATTTCACTGAAAATGACAAAGCAACAATGTAGAAGGAGCCTGGAACCCTGATTCCATGGGATACCATGCCAGTCCTGGATGGCATACCCCCAGACTTTCTTTATGAGTAAATGAAATACACTTCTGTTTTGTTTAAGTCAATATTATTTTTAGTTTTTAATCACTCAGAACTAAATCTAATTTTACTAATATAAGCAGCTCTCTCTGAAACTGGGCCTAGAGAGACTAAAAGTAACATGCTCTTTATGACAGAGATAATAAGTGGTAAAGTTGAGATTTTAACCAGTTCTCCTGACTCTTATGTTGAATGCCCATGAAATTAAATTTAAAGTTTAATTAAATTAAACTTCATTGCACCCCAGTTACCTAGACACTACTGAACACTTCCAGACAGGTTTTCTTTCTTGGTCTAAGCTTTGTTATTTGTAAAATGAAGAGAAACATTTTTGTTCTACTGATATTATAGGGCTTCTAAATTATTCCTCTGAGACAGATATATAGAAAAAGGTACTTTGTAAGCACTAAGTCCTCAGAATGAAGAGCTATTTTACCATTATCAATTTATTGATTTCAGGTTTGACTAACAGGAACAAAAAGTATATATTCCTTTATATAAGGTAGGACTGACCCCAAAGAAGCTTCCGGCAAAGTCCTAATCTGATTAGTAAGTGGTAGACCAAAAGATGAGGAAGAATTTGTCACCTAAGTAGACAATGTTTGATATTTTCCACTAATTGATTCCCTGTCTCATCATCCCACCTGGATCAGAAGCTCATTAGAATACAAGCCACGTCTCACTCTTCTGTGTTTCCTACCTTCACAGTGCTAAGTGAACTGGTTGATTGTTTGATACTTGCTGTGAATATTGGTTCTTGCAGTTCAAGAAGCTATGAGATCCACTAATGCTACCATTTTTAAAAGATCATGTTCTTTTAAATTTTTGACCCCATCTTTTCTCTTCCCTGACTTAAAAAGGATGAAATATGTAATGATTGCTTAAATTTCTAAATTTTTGGTTAATTTCTTCAGGTTTTTGAACCAAACTCCCCTCTTTGTAAATCTTATCTTGATTCATAATCTTGATTATAACTATAACACATGGAAAAAATTCATAAAACCTATTTTTCAGAAATTAATTCATAATATATTATTTAGCTTATTTATATAATTCTTAGGTAACAACAATGATGTGAATAGCATTCCATTTGATAATGATTAAACATAGTGAGGTAATATAAATTTTGTTATGAAATATTTGTTGTATTACAACTGTAATTGAAAGAATTAATGAGTAAGAAATCATAGGGTCACAATCTCCCTTGAACAATTGGTCTTGTACTCTTAGACCACTGTCTGACAAGTAAGGCTAGAAGTCAGAAGACTGAGTTTTAAGGTTCCCTCTTAGTATATTTATATAATATAAAGATATACCTGACCTGCCTATTGCAAATAAGATTATATTGCACAACTGTGTTTGATTTGTTATATTCCATTCCATTCCATCCTACACTATACATGGTAATAGCGTATATATAAAATTGCTACCTGACATAAGTAATCACAAAAATGAAGTAATTCATGTAAAAGTTCCTTTAAATGTGGTGGTCACATAAGTTGGCATTAAGTATTTGTACAGTAAATACCAGGAACAGTGGGTAGACAGAGGGATAATAGTTATGGTACTTAAATATTTAATAATAAAGAGAAATTTTCAGATTTCTAAAGACTGACTTTATTTGGATATTTAGAAGAAAGCATTTTACGAATGGTTGACACTGTTATAGGTAGCTGTGAATATATTCAGAGCTGCAACATGCTCCTTACTGCAAACTAGTAATGTAACCAAAATTTACTTCCGAGCAGGTTGTGACAGGTAGAGTTAGCACAGCGTAGTACTGGTACTAGTCAAAAGTCATGGGTTGAAGCTTCAGCTTAGCCTCTAACCAGCAATGGGACCTTGCACAAGTTATTCAATCTTCCTGAATATGTTTCATTCCCAGTAAAATAATAAAATATTATAAAATAAAATAGTAATTTTTGCCCTTTCAAATCCACATTTATCTTTCACTTCGAATATTTTAAATTCTGCTGCCCTTTCTGCCTGGGAGTTGAAATGTAAGACATACGACTCCAACATGAACGGTTGCTCGCGGAGCTGAAATTTTGATGCATTTGTATTGAGAAAACACTACACAGGGGAAATATTAAGTGGGGGAAAAGCTTACATCACATTTGGGCTGGGGGCTGACTTGTAAAACAGAGGAATGGTGGGTGCAGGGATTATATTCCTTAATTCTGTGGAAGTTTTGAGTCACAAATGCCGTGTGTACATGATTCAGATGAAATCTGAAACGATTATTAGATATTTTCTAACTACCCCGGGGTTTGTAATTGTGTTTGACAAAACACATGGTTGACATCACATTTTTCAATTTTTATCCAGATGTTAGGTGTCATATGAGCCCAGCCAAAGGCGGTCCATACTTCACAAAGGCAATTCCAAGTGATGAAAAAAAATCAGTTCTTTTAGTTTCCACAGAGAACATTAAAAAAAAACAAATTATTGACTAGGGCTTGACGTTAGGAGGGTTGAGTTTGGTCACCGAACTGTGTTTTATGGCCTATCTGGGTGATTATTGGGTAAGATCCTTCCCTTTGCTGTTTATGCTATCAGTCTGCTTTTTATTTTGAAAAATGTCTTCTATTCCCTTCACTTTCAGCAGACATCCTCACTGTATGGTTTAGGATGCTTTCAGCAAATGAGAGAAAAACCAACCCAAACTGGCGTAGGCAAAAAGTTTTTGGTTAAATTACTTGAAAAGTCCAGAAATGTGTGGTCTCTTTAGATACCAGGTCTGGCTTCAAATGAAACTCAGAGTAGGGGCTTGAACTATATCACCAAGACCTGGTTTTTCTCAGTCTCTCTCTGCTCAGCTCCACTCCTGTTTTAATTCCATTCTCAGAAAGACTCTTCTTACCATAGAAATGGGATAACTCATATCCTCTCTGCTTGAAGCCCTGCAGGAATGTATACCTACCTCAACCGGAAGCCTGAGCAAATGTCCCATCATATGCTGTTAGCCCCATTTGCAACACCTGTCTTGACCAATCACTATGTTCTGATTGGGTTAGGACTGGGCTGTGTGTGCCACTCCAGAGTCACAGGGTTTAAATGAAATGGGGTGGTTCCCCAGGAGAAATCAGAGTTTGAATACCAAAAGAAAGTAGCATAAATGCCTGGGTGGCCAAACCCAGATGTCCTCTGCACTTGGAATCTACTTCACTGAGGCAAATGGAACCTCTTCCCACTTCCCAATTCATATCATCTTTCTTGCTTTCATCTTAGAAGAACAGAACATCCCTTCTCCTGTTTATGGTCAACCTATCCAGCCCTGGCCCTGACTTCTTCCAGCTAGTCCAGGCTCTGACTTTATCAGTCATAGTTACTATTTCATTTATCTTCACCTTCTCCCTTTCTACTGGCTTTTGCCTTAGTGTACAAACGTGTTTGGGGCCATTTTATCATAAATCACATGCGTGCATGCACACACACATAGACACAGTCTCAAATTATTTTGATCCATCTCCCCTTTTAGCTGCCATTTAACATGTCTCCTCTCCCTCTCATAAGGTTCCCCCCCCTAAAATGTGTCTATGCTCCTTGTATGTACTTTTTTCATATGTCACTCACTCTCAACATGCTGAAAAATGTTTTTGTCTCTGTATCTCTATGGCACTACACTTTCTATCTTAGTAAAGGTTTGTTCATGAACACAGATCTTGTGAGCATTTTGAACAGGAAGAGATTTAATATAGGAAATTAAAACCACTGGAATGGTTTAGGAGCAAAGTTTAAGGAAGGTGCTGTTAACTTCACAAAATCCCAGTAAAATATAGCCAAAAATCTCTGCTGTTGGTAGCACTGAAATGAGTGATTCTCAGGACAATGCCCAAAGCCCCTAGTAAATCTGTAATTCCATCTAAGACCATCTACTGATGCTTGAGAGAACCACTTTTCTTTAGATTTCTGTTCTTAGGTAAGCACCTATATTCACATAACCTAAATGGGAACACGACTGGAGAAGGAGTTGGTGGGATGTAGCTTCTAGGCTTTCAGTTTCTGAAGTATAACAGAGTGCTTAGAAGAATGAGATGAGTCCTGAATATTAATAGATTGTATTTGGTACATTATCACTCAGGCATTTATTTCTCCCCTTACCCCTTTAATCTTGTGCCTAAGAGTTCTGTCCATGAGCTGCTACTTGCTCATACTGAACTCTCCTTGAGTTATCTCATATCTGTTCTCATCATTCCAATCATCTGAAGGTTGATGATGCTTTAGTCTATTATTTTTCCACAAATGTTTCCCTAATTTCATGTTAGTAGGACTCTCTGCTGGACCTTTTCATCTGATTCACAAACTCAACTTGTTTCAAAATGAAATCTTTATTTTTGCTCCTCAGCCTGTTCTTCCTCCATATTCTGTCTCCTTTAACCATATATTCAATCAATCACCAAATCTAATTTTTAAGATTTTTACTGTCTTCCCCATCCCTACCATGCTGTCTTGGCTCGGTAGTTCATCACCGTTTACCTGGGCTACCACAGTCTTCTATCTGGATTACCTGCTTCCAACCTCACTCACATTGAATCTGTTCTTCATAGCCTCTGAACAGATTGATCTAAAACACAAATATGCAATGATTCTTTTTTGCTCAGAACCCTTAAATGACTATTTAAAAGGCTGAAAAGGGGGAGCAATAATTCATCCAATAATTGTCAATAATTTATTAAAAAAGTAGACAGATGGGCTGCAAGTAATCATAAAAGACCCAATAAAGTTGGGAATTGAAATAGTGAGAAAAAAAATTGTGCTCCAAATGGTCTGATTCTAATTATCCAGAATGAATGTTCCAGTGTATCAGTTCAAGTTTGAGAGGGGAAAGATTGGATGAAAAATCTAATCTTTTATGTCCTAGTTTTTGGTATGGAGTTTATTAGATAGTCTGGTTAAGGCCACTGGCCTTGTATTGATTTCTCATGTATTCTTAGTTTATTTCTTATTTTCAGTGTGTGGGCCTCAATGTGTGGTCTCTTTGGATACCAGGTAGATACGATATGTGGGAAGAAGTTGGTAAGGAAAAGGAGAGATTAAGAGGAAACGCAACTCTGTTGGATAAAACAGGAATACAAAAGAAAAAAATTCCTTTGGAAGAAACAATATCCACTTGCTTTCTGCTACCCCAAAATGCATTTGGTTAACCTGAATCATAGCCCTCATTGATAGTGATGTTCTAGATGCCTCCTTCATCTGGGTCAGTTTGAATTCCTGAGGAGGATAGGTACAAGTAATAATGTCTGAATGTCACTTGGATGGCAAGGATGCAGAGGGAAAAAAATTACTGGTAAGGTAACTTTCTCCTGTGGGAGAAGGATTTTTCATACATATGTGCAACACCTGTGTGCCTAAACTGGCCAGTGATCTCTGTGGCTCTCAATCCTTCCCTGCTTCCTAGACAGGGGACTTTCTTCAATGTTGAAGGGTCAGTGTGGACCAGGGGCTATTTCCTCAACCGTATCTCTATACATCTTTCTACATCCCTGTCCTCTCTCTACCTTTGCTTTCTATCACATCAAAATTCATCCTTATTGCTCTCACCATTGACCATCATCATCATCATCATCATCTTTTTTCTCCATCACCACCATGAAGTGGGTTATCTCTAGTGGATTCTTTATACCGGCATCGGAGTCAATATGGAACAAGAAACCGATGGAAGGCACTGGAAAACATTCTTCTTAGTGATAGTATTGCAAGAATGGCAAAACAAACACCATATGTACTCAGTACTAATTGGAACTAATCGATTAACACTTACGTGCACATATGGAAGTAAAACTCCAGGGAAATCAAGTAGGTGGGAGGAGGTAGTAGGGGATGGGTAAATTCACACCTACTGGGTACAATGCACACTAACTGGGTGAAGGGAACACTTACAACTTTGCCTCAAACTGTACAAAAGCAAATTATGTAACCAAACCAAAACGTGTGTACTCTCTGTAATATTCTGAAATTAAAAAAAAGAAACTGATAGAGAATGATATAGAAAATAAGAGGAAACAAAAAGTTTTTATTTTAACATTTTAAGCAAAACTTATAAGGAATTTTATACTAATTTCAAGATTAAATTTCTTATTGATTGATTAATATTTTACCTCTAATAGGGCAAGCATTGTATTTATTAAACAAAATTACAATCCCGTGGTATGTAACAACATATTATATGTTTGGCTTGAGCTTAACTAAATGGTAAATACAGTCCCTCCCCACTTTTGAAAGAAATTGGAAGGGGAAAGTTGGACCTTTCATTCTGTTAATGATAGTATTTACTTGTTTATAGGATCTTTCTTGAATATTAGTACTCTCAGCTTATCCATGCGTGGAGTTAGGATCGCATGGTATTTAAGAGCATAGTCTCAAACTGCACAGGTTCAAATCTAGGCTTTTCCAGTTACCAGATATATGGTTTTGAACAAGTTCCCTTAACCTCTCTGTGCCTCCATCGCTTTCCCCCTAAAAGTAGAATAGTAGTACTTCCTAACTCATGCAAGATTAAGTAAATTGATATGAATACAGTATTTAGAACCACTCCTGATATATGAGACTGAAATATAAGACATACTTTTAAAATGTACAATTGAAGACCAGCCTAACAACTACTTTTATTTTTATTTTTATTTCAGGGTGTTATGAGGGTACAAACATTTTGGTTACATTTTATGTCTTTGCCTCACCCAAGGGAGGGTTAGAGGCATGCCTTTCCGCTCTACAATGCTCACCGTGTCCTTTAGTTGAACTATTTTTAAATTACTTTGTTTATAGTGTTAGGGATTTTTTTTTTTTTTTTTTTAGAACTTCCATAAGTGGACTTTTCCTGTTCAAAAATTGAGTTTGTACTTGTTCTATAATGCTGATGCTAGGAGCTTCTTAGCAACCAGCACTCTTTTAGAAATGCTTTATAAAGTATTTGAAATCATTAGGTATTCCTTCTAGGAGTCAAAGACCACATTCAAAGCAAATTATATGCATGCTTCCTAAAAGTGTTAATGTGCTAATCTGTTGGTTCCCTGATCTAGGCAAAATGCCATAGTATTCCACATGAGCAAAATACCATGGTTTTTGAAGATTTCATATAAATATTACCCACTGTGTTTTCACATTTCCAAGTGTTATACTTCCTCATTAAAGTCAACAAGCTGGAACTGGCATTGGGATCAGTAGCATGATTTCACTTCAAATTACAACCTCAACTCCTTCTAATAAGAGAGGAGCTGATTAGGCTATTAATTCTTTCACTCTAGTAAACATTTTGATTCTGCATTATAACAATGAATCCATTACTTGTGAGATATACACCTCTGCTTTTCTCTTGGGAGATATCTCTGAATATTTCCGGGGTTTACTGATAGTGCTCTTGAATATTAAGTAAAAGGGAGAAGACATCTTTTAGCCAGTGAGAGTGTACTTTTGGTGCAATAGAAAGAGAATAGGTAGAAACAGAGACAGAGAATGAGGTGAAAAGCCTCTTCAGTCATTGAGTCCAGAGAAATCTCCAAACTCAAGAAGGGCAGTGAGGTGGACTAATGGATTTAACAGGAAGTAGGAGGATGCACCTTCCCGTGCTCATGGCTCAGTGTCCTATTTTACTGCACTTTTACAGGCTAGTGACTTCAACCCCTCAAAATGATGTTAACCTTCTGACCTTTGCTAAAATCAGTAGATTCTAAAGCATTCGGATTTTGTAGACTTATCCAATTCATCTTCCCAGCTATAAATAGCTGCAACTGAATATGCTCAAATTTTTCTTTTTCCTTTCCTTCTCTTTCTGTCTCTTTTCATCTCTTTCTGTCTCTCTTTCCTTTTTTGGTATGGTCTTCCTTTTTATTTTGCCTAAAGCACCAACCTCTTTAAAATAATAATGATAAGTCATGCACAATTGGGTTTATAAGATTCAAGGAGCATGACACTACATGTTGAGCCATAGGTTGGGGACTTAGACAAACCCATGTGCCCATTCTTGGCCGAGTACATAACTTTGACTTCAAATGTACAGTCGTACTCTATAATCAGAAATTTGCCACAATTGACATGCTTGCATTTCACCTCAGGGCCTGATCACAGGCAACTACCTTTTCTCACTCTCTACTCAAGAAGAAGGCTTCATGTTCCTTTAGGCATCATATAGTTTTATTTTTGCCCTACTTTGCCAATAGCTTCTTTTCCTCTATGAGAGAGAAAGTCACTAAGTTCCAGGAAAGAGATCTAAATCTAACATCTATGCTGTGTGGACCCTCTAGTAGATGCTTTATGTAAATGATCTTAGGTTTAAGGTTTATTGTGTCTGTCTTCTTTAATCATCTACCTTATATTTGATATAAATGTTGAGGGGGAACCTGGTGGTATGAATTAAAGTTATTTACAAGCTATTGAATAATTGGTACCAAAGCCTCATACACTTGTGGGCCCAGGGTTTCCTTCCTGTATTCCCTCCACATTATCTTGGCTACTAATGATGCTTATTTAAAATAACTTTCAATTATTATTTTTTATGAGTATAAAATCAATACATTTTTTAAAGAATTTGGAAAATACTCTAAAACAAAGAGAAGCAAATAAAAATCACTCAAAATTTTAATATTCAAAGACAATATCCTTTAACACTTTGTTTTTCCTTTCACCATTTCTTTTATACAACCTGCTTTTGTAATCAAAGTCTTGAACTTACATGTGGCTTTGTCTTCTGTTTTTGTTCAGTTAGCATCATATGGTGAGCATGTATGAAGACATCAAATACTCTTCAAAACATGATTTTTTGAGATTGCACATTTCCTGACTTAAGGTTTGCACTCTGATTCAGTTGATCAACCTGCAGTGTTAAGTGTTAGGTGATTTCAAGTCTCTCACTCTTAGTGACAATGCTGGATAAAATTCTATCCTTTTCAAGTTCCTTCAGCCCTATCTTGTAAGGAGGCAGCCAGGATAGGAACACAGAGAAATAAGTGGCACCAGTGCCCCTAAGCAGCATAAATATTGGTGTGTCCACACTCCTTTGCCCCAACGACCAGCGCAATCAGAAAACAGAAAGATCTCAGTTTGCCCCCCATGAAGAAGACCTTGATCTGCTCTTTCAGCTCCAGATTGCCAAAGAATGAAACGCCACACAGCCCTCATCCTCTGGACCTCTCCAGCTTTCCCCACCTCCTCTCCCGCCACACCTGCCCCATCACCTTTCCTGCCCACCACACACACACACACACACACTCACACTCCTGCATGCTTCGGCCCCCTTCTTCCCCACACTCTTTACTCTCAGGACATGTGCTTCCTTCCCTCCTCTTTCTTGTTTTACCCCTTCTATTCATTCTTCAAGTCTCAAGTCTCTTCTTAATTCTTTCCCCAGTTCCCCATAGAGTTAGCAGGGCTTTCCTCTGTCCTTCACAGAAATTGGTCCATCTCTCATTATAGCAATTCTTTGAAGTATTTTATTTGTTCATATTTCTTTATCCCTCACCATGGCAGGGATGGTGCTTAAGTCACCTTTGTAACTTCAGCACCTAACCCCATGCTTGAGCCACAGAAGGCATTCAGTAGAGGTTGAAGGGATGAATAGTGGATAAATGAATGAATATATGAATAGGTGGTCCACTCTGAAATTACAGGTACAGAATTATGCTGTTTGCTCTGCATAGCATTGTGAAAATTAGGATTCTCTACAGTACATGGAAATGGTATTTCTGTGTGTGTTTGTAAACTATTATCAGATGAGCTAAACACTTACACCCACACAGGTGTTGAATCCTGCCTACGTCTGCAGCCTCGTGCTCCCTGGCCTCGGCGTTCACACGCCAGCCATCTCTGCGTTCATCCTCCTTGCTATGCTTCTGCCCTCTGCGGGGCATACGCACCTGCTGTTTCCTCATCTAGAAATCTCCTCCCTTCCTTCCGCACTATGTTAACTTCGACTTAGTTCAGGTCCCCAACACAGTATTCACTTCCTCAGGGAAGGCTTTTCTGACCTCCTTACTGTAGTGCTGAAAGTAACGATAGCAGTGGCAACAATCATGTTGCACTTACTGAGAACATTCTATATGACAAGCACAGTTACATGCACTTACGTTGTTTATTTCATATAAAGCCTGACAACAATAACCCTGTTTAAAAATAAGGAAAAGAAGCTGGAAGCCCAGAGAAAATAAGCTGCTTATCCAGGTTCATACAGCTAAAGTATACTAAGCTATGAGCCATGCATCCTATACACTGCTCTTATCACAGGTGCAATTTGACATTTATTTGTATGAGTCATTGATTAATGTCTTTGTACCTCAGAAGACTATAAACTCAATAAGGTTCCTTTATAGTAATCCTATATAGTGTCAGGTACAGTTTAGATAATCAATAAATATTTGTCAAATGAATGTAATTTTTTTTGGTTTGGTCCAATATTTCAGGCCAGTATTTATTGAGGCAGTGTTTTCATTTCTCTGTAACTGTCAGAAGGGAATTTTATTAGCACTGTTAGCATGTAAACTTTTAGTTAGAGTTCCATTTCTCACTCAGCCATCCATAATGATGGTGAGTTTGTGTATGCTGATGTTGAAACAACTGGTCTCCCAGAGATGTTACTATTAGCTACATACCCACTCTGGCCATGAAGGATGTTATTTCAGTCCCAACAGTCCTAATATCTGGTTAGTGATATAGCACATTGCTGCATATAATCCTGAAACAATATATTTTGTCATTTAAAAAAATGTTCCACAACATGTTTTCCTTTTGGCCCAGTGGCAATGTTATGTCATTCTCTAGGAATGTTTCTTTTGTATCCAAAGGCAAATTTAGCTTAGAGAATTGTTATCAGGAGTTCACCAAGAGGTTTAATTGTACGCTTTGAATGGCAGAAGAGGGGAAACCCTAAAAATTCAGTTTAAATCTATTAAGCTGAACATCCTAGGCTTGGTTGGCTGCCAAAATATACCATGATAATGGTTTCAAAAGCTAATAATGGAGGAGATTAGAAATTGGTGTCCATTACAGATTTGTGGAAAGCTATTTCTTTGTATTAAGACTTAACAGCTGAACTTAATAAAATATTCACCCTTCATTTTTAAAAAAATATTTAGCTATAATTGCCATTTTGGCCAATGGACCCAATTTCCTTTATGGTGCCTTGGCATCATTCCTTCACCAAAAAACATGGCGAGAATCCTAACAGAGCCCATGCAAGAGTCTTTGTTTCAGTATGGGAAACAATGGGCAGGCAGGGAAAAGGGACAAGAAATAAACTATGTTTAAAGTTATAAATTATTTGTGGGTTGCAATTTTCATTAAAAAATTTGATGTTGTTATTTCTTAATGACTCATTGACAAATCCCTTTGGAACTGCATCTCAGTCTGTCTATTGTATCTGTGGCCAACCAGGTGGAGACTTGGACAGGTGTGTAGGTGGTGTAGGCACAAACGTTTTCCTGAAATACATAATTAACTTTGTTGAATTTTGTTTCTTTTGGTATTTTACTATTTATCTTTTAAAAACTAAAGTGTAATTATGTTTGTCTAATCACTGAAGTGTTCAAATTTAACCATATTCTCTGAACTTTGAGTCATTTTCTAGGAAACAGCGGTTGAACACAAATTCATTGAACTTGAATGCTGTATGAGATGTTATGAGCTTGAAGTCAGAAGATCTGTGGTCTGTTCCTCATGCTGGCAACTATTTAGGGCAATCTTGGGTTAATCACTTTAATCCTCTGTTTCTAAAGCATGGTGTCTAATCCCTAAGCTATCTTCCTGCCTGTGCTGAATTGAACAATAAGTGTCAATGGCATCCAATTATTTGCCACCATGGAGTATTTTATTAGCCCCTCCCCCAGTACTGTCACTGCTGCTATGGAAAGATTTTTATAAACACTACATTTTAAAACAGATCCAGCTTTTGGTCTCAGGCCCTTCTCTCTTGGCTCTAAGGTGAAACTAATACTTATTAAATCAATGATGAAGGTTTTGGCATCCCTTTTAATGTTGCTGTAAATGACTAAGTCTCCAAATAGCTAAAACAAGTTCTATTGAATAATCAAGATGACTTTTGTTTTTGTTTGTTTGTTTCTTCCTTTTTTTTTTAGCTCCTCGTACTACGATTCAGTCAAAACTTTGGCAAGAGTCCAGAAGATATGTTTAGACCTCAGAAGAGCCCATGACAATCACCATTCCTGCACAATAGCATTGAGGCTCCATTGTACTCCACCCTTACATTTATTATTCTTCAAGATAGAGAGAGGTTTGTCACATGCTGGGATAAGCTATTACTAGGACCATTTCTTAGAACAATTCTCCACCAAGGGACCACTGAATAGGGAGTGGGCGCATATTCCATGAACCTCCCATTCACAAAGCTAAGGGATGAACATTGTACTACAATGCTGGTTAGACGCCAGACAAACAGAAACAAAAAATAAACACAAGGTTTCTTAGGCAAACAAGCCCTGTCTGGTTAGCATATGCTCAACACGGAAACAACTGTCCTCCCTGTCCCTTCTACGGAGGGAGCAGCTTCAATGCCACGAGCTCTGTAGAAACCTCACTGGCTCAGAAAAGGGAAAGAATGTGGCCTGCAAGGAACACATTTTCAACAAGCTGAGCAAACATGGCTTTGACGTCAGGGAGGGAGTATAGACATGGGTAACAAAGGAGACATGCACACATGGGAATTTTGTGGTACCTGGGCCACTGCCCAGAGCACTAAATCCTGGAGTTGAAAAAAATCCCTTTGAAGACCCTTCACAACACCTGGGAATTTCAAAGAATATCATCATAACTCAGAAAACCCTCCAAATGTCATTCTATCTTGTTCTTCTGCCTCCCCATTGTGCTGGCTATCCCTAGTGACAGACTGCAGCCCAGCTATCGCCTAGGGGAGGGGGTGGGTTGCTGCAGATGTGCACATCTGGATCACCTGCTGCTAACCCAGCAGGCTCCAGCTTCCCTGTGGCTTTGGCTTCCACAGGACCTTTCTGGGGGTAGGCTTTTTTCCCAGGTAATGGAATCTTCCAGAATGAGGGTTTAACAATTGATTAAAATGTTCTGCAATGTCCAGGCTTCCCAGTAAACTACACTTAGTCCTCTTTGTGGCATGGAATATTCCTCATTTCCTTCTTTGTGAATAATTCAATCTTGGGTTGTAGTCCCTCTAACATAGTTTAAAGTGGAGAGTACATAGCTGGAGGTATTGGCAGAACGCAGAGCATCTTTTGTATTCTCCTGCTATATAGGTAACTTAGGCAAAAGGCAGCTTTGATTCTGATTCTAATTCTACCTTCCCTCTGTGGGTTTTCCACACAGTTCCTCTGAATACAGAGGGAAATCCAATATCTGCATGGGTGGCTTTCAACCCTGTCCTGCCCTATTCACTTCTCTTGTTTTTAATCACTAAATGGTGAGTATGCAATGACATTGCACATCTGTTTCTGGTCTGGGAAGATCAGTAAGGATGGGGGTGATTGAGAGGTACAGTAGGTGAAGCAATTACAAAGAAATGCTAAAAAGTAGAAGTATACCATTTCCCCATTTTATTTATTACATCCAGCATGTGGGAAAGGATGATGTGAGGCTCAGTGGATGTGGTAGCGGTGGGGATAGTGACTTTCGATGACGCATTAAAGGTAAGCAAATGGCACACTTTTCAATAACCTAGCAGGAAAGACTGTCTGCTGGGAGAGTTGTGTACAAGTGATGGCAAAACCCACTGGAATTTGATGGCTGAGATTTCCCCTGTGCAACTTTGAATATATGATTGCTTCTTTATGTTTTGTCTTTAAAAACAATCTGGTATTTTAACTACAATTTGGCATTACCCTTCTGTATGGGATTCTAGTTATCTAAAAGGTAATTTTTAAAAGCACCAGACTTATTTCCAACAAGTAGCTTAAGCACTAGGAGAAACCAGCATATTAATACTCAACCCAAAGGAAATGCAATTTCTAGTTTGAAGAGTAAACATATGTTGGGAATTGCAAAAGTCAAAGTCTTCCAAGCAAGGTTAAGTTGCTCTTTAATACATTGAGTGTACATATTTAGAAGTCTGGGGATTTACAATTGGCGAGAGGACTATAACTTTCTTTTTTTTCTGGTTTGGTGTGTGTAAATTTGTCGTGCAAGTGTTTCATTTCTCTAGACATTTGCATTTAATTTGTTGCTGATTTTAATGTGAAAAAAGAAAAAAATTTTAAAGGTAAGGAAATCATGTTCCAGGGTGAATGCATTACATTTTGAGGACCATGTGGACATTTTCAGTTCCATGTTTTAACAGTGTTGTAGTCTCAGGGAAATATGTGTAAAACCCTGCCCAGTGCATGGATTTTGACCTTAAAGTAAGCATTTCCAATGATTCCAAATAGTCAAAACAGCCCAATTCTGCCTTACAAAATAACACTTTATCTTGATGTATGCCTTATTTCATTGTTTAGAAGTACAGTCTATCACTTTCCACCTGAATTCTCAAGATCCTTTTCTAAATCATTGCTGTAAAAAAGACATGGTTTCCACCTTGTGATAAGAATGACAGCATGTGTGATTTTTCCTTTAGTCTCTCACTTGTTCCTTTTTTAGGGTTTTTTTCCTTTTTAAAAAAACTTGCTACAATGGATTGAATGTGTCTCCCCCAAATTTATGTGTTAAAATCCTAACCTCCAATGCAGCGGTATTAGGAGGTGTGGCTTTTGGTGATTAGATCACAAGGGTGGAGGCTTCGAGAATGGGACTAGTGCCATTATAAAAGGGGCGTCTAGAGCTCTTCTGCTGTCTTTCTACCATGTGAGGATACAATGAGAAGTTGTCAGTCTGCAACCCAAATGAGGACCCTACCCAGAATCCGACCATGCTGGAACCCTAATCTCAGACTTACAGCCTGGAGAACTGCAAGAGATAAATTTATGTCACTTAATAAGACTATAGTACTTTGCAATGGCAGCCAGTACTAAGACACTTGCCACTTTGAGAAACTTAAAATCAAGGGGGAGGGAAGACAAATCATTGAAAGAAAGTAGCATAATGCTGCAGTGACATTTAGATTCAGGATGATTTACAGATTGCCTTTGGGAAAATTCGGAAAGTCTTATACATCAGAGAGTTCTCTCCATAAGGAGATTTTTTTAGCTTTTAGGACCAGTCCCTTGGAGATGGATCTGGCAGCCACCCAAAGAACAGAAATGGTGAACTTGAAGTGTCCTGTCTATTTTAAAGGAGCACACATTGTGGAAATTTGGGATGAACTCAATCCGGCAGTGAGAGTGCATGGACTCTCCCTCGGCCCACTAATCCCAGCAGGTGTCCCCCAGACATGCAGTATACAAGTCAGCCTATCATGGGGTGAGGATAAAAATAGAGAGGAAAAGGATGCATTTCTGTTGTTGCTGTTTACAGAACCCAACCCTTTGGTCTTCAAAGGTCTTAGCCTCATAGAGCTGTGGGCCATTGTTTTTCGTTTATTCCCCCAAAAGAATTTGGAGGGGGAAATATTACAAATACCCCCTGCTTCAGCATTGTTTGATTTTTTAAAAAAGTTAATAAAAACAACTCCTAGCAGCTGGTTGAAACAATTACACTCTTCACAAAAGCCTTTGCAGATGACACCAAATGTTAAGAAAATAATTCTTTCAATTAGTGTGTGGCCGGTGCACCTGTGAACTGTAATCATCCAAGGAAACATATCCGTGAGTGTCAGTGAGAACAATTCAGGAATTCATCCACTTGCCTTCTTCCATTGCTGCGTTCACACAGATGTTAATCCTGGGGGCGCACATGCTGAAAAGGCCGCCCACCTATAATCCCAGGAGCATGAGAAACATAAGTTCAGTTCAGGAAAACTACTAATTTCTAACCATCTGCTATCAATATCATTTCTCCTTGTTTTTAGGGCCACTTGGTTTTGTTGTTGTTGTTTTTCCTGAGGAGCACAAGTATGCAGGAGAATTATTGTCCTACATAATCCATATCATGAAAAGACAAGTTCTGTTAAACATATTAATATTCTAGTTGCTGCTCCATTTTCCAGTATTTTTTAAAATAGTTCTTGAGAGTTTTTTCTTTTCTGTTTTCCCCTAAACTTTTTTTTTCACTTAGAAATTGTTAAGAGAGTAAGACTGCTTCTTTTTTATGTTCTTTCCCAAACTATGATACATACTTTATTTAACTTGGATAGAGCTATCTGTCAGGTACACTGACAATTTGTTCCTCATTTAATGAGCACTCTATGCATTGTGCTTGGTGTTAGAGTATACATGTGAATACGACCTAATTCCTGACTTGGAAATGCTTATAATTTTTGCTGCCATTACTTTTCTTCTCTGCTTTAGTGATACATTATAGTACATCATTATTCTATGTTTCTCAGGGCTCCAGTCTTAGCTGTGGAAGTGCCACGGTTTGAATGTTTGTCCCCTCCAAAACTCACGTTGAAATTTAATTGCAATTGTAACAATATTAAGAGGTGAAACCTCTGAGAGGTGATTAGACCATGAGAACTCCACCTTCTGGGGTGGGATTAATGCTGTTATAAAAGGGTGAATTTGGCCTCCTTTTGCCTCTTTGCCCTCCTGCCTGCTGCCGTGTGAAGAGGAAGCGCTCCTCCCCTCCAGAGGACACACAGCTCAAAGCAGCATCTTGGAATCAGAATCACTAAACCTACTGGTGCCTTGATATTAGACTACCCAGCCTTCATAATTATGAGCCAATAACTTTCTTTTCATTATATATTACCCGGTCTATGGTATTCTGATATAGCAGCATAAAATGGAGTAAGACAGGAAGTAAATAGGAGTTGCATCTCGTGTATCAATTATCGAATTGCTGTGACACAAACACTGTGGCATAGAATGAGGTGTTGCCAGATTCCAGAATCTCAAATAAAAGCCAATGGAGATTTTTTTATAAAACATAATGGCTGAAAACAACTACCGTATGTTAATGTTCATGAGTATACAGGTCAGCTCATGGCTCTGCTGATCTGGGCTGGTGTGCCTGATCTTGGTAGGCTTACTCGGTCATCTGTGGTCACCTGGGGGTTCAGTGGACTGGCTTAGTCTAGGGTGGTCTCACTTATGTGTCTAGTGATTGGCTGGCTATTGGTTAGAGTGAGGAAGATGACCAGGCCACATTGTCTCTCATCATACAAAGGGCTAGCCCAGGCTCACTCAAAGAGTGACAACAGGTTTCCAAGGGAGCCAGCAGCAGCATGGAAGGCCTTTTAAGTCCCAGGCACAACTGGCATAAGGTCCTTTCTGCTCTGTTCTGTTGACCAAAGCAAGTCATAAAACCATTCCAGATTTAAGAGGAAAGGGAAGAGACTCTACCCTTTAATAGTAGGAGTTGAAAAGTCACACTGTAAAGCATATGGATGCAGTGCAGAATGAAGTATTGAGGCTATTTTTTATTCTTTAGCATGGTCTAGAAAGTAAAATGCCATTTCCTTGCACCTTACTGAATTTCGTGAACCTGGTCTAAGAATCAGTTTTTCCCTGCAAATCACCTGAATCTACCTTAATATGCATGCATCATAATCTCTAAGGCAATATTGTGAATTAGGAAAAAAAACTGTGTTAAAGAAAAGGGTGTAGCATTGCAGAAGAATTTCTGAAATCCTTTAATATGTTAGTGTGACTGTGAATGGCTTTTGCATTTCCCAGTCTTAGTTTATCTTTTTTCATGGGGTCACATGTGTTCCAAGGAATGGTTTATGAGAAATGCTGTTTTAGGATGTGTTTGTAATCTTGGACATTCAGCTATGAAGTGTAAGCTGTGGCAAGCATCAACCTTCTAGAACAAGGGGATAGTGCAAAAAAAGAAGAACAAAAGTAAGGGAGGGGCATTTTCATTCCTGGAACTTACTCGAGCTTTCCTGGTAAGGGTGGTTCCCAGAAATATAAGCCTCTATATGGTGTCATAGAGTCCTCATCACTGGAAGGGCCCTTACAGGATCCTAATGAGAAACCTCAGAGCCTACACTCCCACATGGTTTGCCCAGTGCCACACTGCTAGTAAGTGTCACAATTAGATATTACAGCTGAAGTTAATTTATGCAGTGCTCAACAAAATTAAGGCTTTTTGTTTTTTTTTTTATTTCTTTCTTAGTATAAAAGCAACATCTTTCGTATTAGCAATTAAGCTAACTTAGTGGAAAGGATGTTCCTAACTATCTTTGTGACATTGAACAAATGACTTGACCATTCTGGCTTCAGTTCCTTTATTAGCAAATGAAGGGACTATGCTAATAAAGTTATTACTATAAAAGATATTTATTCATCAATTACTGTAAATTACCAAGCAGTTTCAAGCACTAAATCATTCAACAAATATTGTATTCCTGCAATGTGCTAGCAGCTTTTCCGGGAACTGGTCTGCAGGGAAGGCCTTTGTTCCTACGGACAATTCCTCTTGGGACTCTCCATGCCATAAGAAGAGCCCAATCTCCATGTTATAAGAAGCCCAATCCACATGGGGAGGCCCCATGTAGGTGTTCTGGTTGATAGTTCCAGCTAAGCCTAGCCTTTTAGATGTCCTAGCCCAGACACCAAATATGAGAGTGTAGCCTCTAGATGATTCTAGCCCCCTAGCCATTCGAGTCACCCCAGCTGTTTGAGTTTTCCTAGCTGAGGCCCTAGATATCACAGAACAGAGATAAACCAACCCTGCTCTGCTTTGTCCAAATTCCTGACCCAGTGAATCCTTGGACATAATGAAATGATCATGGTTTTACACCAATACGTTCGGTTGGAGTGTTTCATTACTCAGAGATAGACAACTAGAACAGTATAAAATGATTCCACTAGACATCCAAGCAGATGTGAGTAGGTTGTTGTGTATTTAAGTCTGGATTTTTAGGCAATAGCTCTGCAGATGTGAGGGTCTCAATATGGTTCCAAGTGGGAGAAACCAGGGAGAGGAAGTCAAGGGTCCCAGTACTCAGCAGAGAACTCTCATAGTTAGAGGTCTAGCAGAGGGGAGGGATTGGCAGAGACTTATGAGCATGGAAACCACATATCCTGGCTTGCCCAGGGCAGCTCTTGTTAAATCTGTTGGTTTAGCATTACATCCGTTGGTTTACTTTTTTAACAATGTATTATTATTACTAATAGTTTCATTAAAATCAGCAGGGATAACTATGGAAGACTCCCAATTTGTACTCTTGCCTACTGTTGTGGTAGCATCTCGTAGTGTGTAGATACAAGTGTAAATTCACACTTTAACAGATAGTTACATCTGAAAGTTGACCAGTGATAAATAACCCAACACTCTTTTCCCAGCTTGTTCTAGAATATATGTAATACTCACTTTCTAGGCAGTATGCAGTGGGCTTCGACACATATTCGCTGCTGTTGCTCCTGTCACTCACTAGTCCGTGACCTGTGCTGTGGCCGGTGAGATTCCCAAGGCCTCGAGGCTGCCACTTGATGAGGTCAGAGGGAAGCAAGTGAAAGTGGAAGTAGAGGACGAGCAGTCCTGCCTATAGGGATAGTAGGAAGGCTCTTACTATACTGGGAAACTGTTTTGTAGGATGATCTGTAGCTATTTATTTTTCTATTGTTTGGCTAAACTTTTAAATTTTTATAATAAACCCTTACAACAGCAATGAGCTCAAAAGGTGAAAGTGCTTGTTTAACAAAAAGTAAGACTTGAATTTGTGTTGAAAAAGAAAGATGGTAAAAATGTAACTTGAGCAACATAGCTTTTTTTTTTTTTTTTTTTTTTTTTTTTTTTTTTTTTGCCAGTATATGCCATCCGCCATGGGGCCACAGTAATATCAACGACCACATGAAAGCTAGAAGACAAAGGTAGATACTGGTGCTGAGGAAGCACCACTATCTACTTCCAAAGCTAGTAGTTATTTGAAGAAGGCATTTCTTTTATTTATTTATTTATTTAACTACCAATCTAGCAAACAGCAAGAAGAAGGCATTTCTGCTAAAAATTCCATCACACACGAAGCTGTAGAAGACACGTTTATGTATCATTTTGTGAAGCGTGGCTTTTCTTATGGACCAAATGGCTGCTTTTCTAAGTTTACTTCATTCATTCTTTAAACATCTTTATTGAGGTAATTGGCATACGATAAGGTGCACGTATTTATAGTATACAATTTGATGAGTTTTGACATACATATATATCCCTAAAAAGATCTTCACAAGCAAGATACTCCCGCAAAGTCCACTCATGCCCCTTGTGGAGCTCAGGCTTTGCCCATTGGGCTCACTCTGTAGTGATTCGTGTGAACAACTGAGAGAAGTTCATGTTTAATCATTGTATTCTTCACCATCACATAGTCACGATAAAACAAAATTCTAGCTTTACCTAGTGTCCCTGTGAAGCAATTATAAAAGTATGAATTTATTAAATCTCAACCTTTGAGCATATGTCTTTTCAACACTCTGTGTGATAAAATGGGAAGTATGCATGGAGTATCTCTGCTGCATCCCTGAGTGTGATGGTTGCCTTGAGGAAAAGCACTTGGTGATTGAGTTGTGAGTTAAACTACTTGCTTTTTTCTGGAACACCACCATTTTTTACTTGAAATAATGAGAGATAGACAAATATGGTTATTTAGACTTATATATTTGGCAGGCATTTTCTTGAAAAGAAAAGAAATGGGCTTGTCCTGTGAATGAAAGCTACTTAACTGTATTTGCTGCCAAAGATAAAGTTTTAGCTTTCAAATGAAAATTAAAATTTTGGAAAACTCCTATCTGTCATTGTGATCCGGAAAGTTCCAATATTTAAAAATATTTCTGATGAAATCAGTGATGATTTTAACAAATGTGATTTTTTAAATATTATATAAAGACATGTGTCAACATTTGGAAGATCTGCATACCTTGATGAACCAGTATTTTCTTAATGACCAATGTGTAATGTTACGAAATCACGCATGAATAAAACAACTATTCAAAGTGCAAGGCAGACCAATGGATTTTAATGCAACAAAGTTTATAAACATGATTTCAGATTTCATATTGTTATTAACATTTAAGAAATTACCTCATCGAATTTTGATGTGGTATCAAAGAAGAATATCCTCAATTATCCAGAAGGCTATCAAAAATTCTCTGCCCTTTTCTGACTGCATGTCTATGTGTTTAGATTTTCTTCACATGCCTCAACTAAACAAAAACCATAATGCTGCAGATCGAATGCAGAAGCAGATATAAGAACCCAGCTTTCTTCTGTTAAGCCAGACATAAAAGAGATTTGTGAAAGTATAAACATTTTGGGTCCTTGACATTACTTAATAGTATAAAATGGCCCTGAGATCAAAAGCAAGAACCTCTGTGGGTTTAATACTGGGTTAAATCCAGGTACATTATATTTTATTTGAGTCTCACAAGAACCCTAAGAGATAGACTTTTATCATCCCCATTTTCTAGATGCGACGAGACTCACAGGTTAAAACAGTTCCCCAATGATTCACTTTTCAGACTCTAATGCCAAAATACTTGGATTCTTGGAATTCATGTTAAAGCCCAGTTAGTTTCATCCAGGATAATGACAAGGGAAGGGCACAGACTCAAAGTTTGGTGGTGCATCACCTCACCCATCTTACTACCTCATTCCTGAAGGAAATTTAATGGGGAAGAGTTAGGTACTTTATGGGAAACAAAGCCCAACTTCCCTGGCATCTAGGAGCCAGGACTGACTGGGTCAGCGGCTCACCTTTCCCCACCTGGGATTGGCAGGAACAGATAATCAGAGCAGCTCCCCACTAATGGAACTCAGCGTTGCTTGGCTCCCCTCAAGCCTCCCTCTCTGACTGTCATCCTTCACCCACGCCAATTCTCTCCCTCCCTCATCATTGGGGAAATCTTCAGCCAAAGCCCTGCAGCCACCCACCTTCTGCCACTCCCTCAACAGCTTTTCCTGGACCCCTTCACTTCCCCCAGCCAGATCTGCCTCTGTGGAATTTCCCATCAGTGGACTCTGGCTCGATGGGTCCTTTATTGATAAGAGGCTTTTCTGCAGATGCATTCCACATCCTTTTCACCTTACCTGGGACCTCTTGATGCCATTTGCCTCCATCTCAAGCACAGAGTGCCTTCTTGAGTACCCAGGACCCTGGGCTGAGAAGAGGGGCCAAGAGGAACCCAGCTTCATGTGCCGGAGCCAGCACCAGCCTCCTTCCTCCACGCACAGCCTGTGCCACGTGGCAAGGATGCCACCCCTCCCGTCCTCAGCACTGCATCATGTGACTGCCAGACTACCCCCATATTCTTTTGGGGTCTCTCTCCAAGTTTCTTCTGCACCCCATATCATCCCCCTTTCCCAGGCAATTTCACTTAAATTATTTTGTTAGCGTTTTTTTAGTGTTTTGCTAAGTAGAAACATGGCAATGACTAAGACTGCATCATTCTTGCCTTCGTGAAGCCTATAATCTACTTCAGTGTCTGTATTCATATTCATTACTCATCCACACAGCTTGTCCAAAGTCATTTGATAGAATATTTTTAAAAAAGGTTTGATTAAAAAGGTATATTCCTTTCACTAATTTTTGGCATTTATTGCAACACACGTATTTGGAACGTTTATATACTCACGTAGAGACTGTATATTCCCTTGTCTGGCTTCTGTGGCCCTTTGATCATTTTACTGTTTGTAGCACTTTTATAACTATGCCACTATTTCGTGTATGCATCTACTCCTAGGGCACACTCTGAATATCTTGAGGGCAAGAACCATGTCTAACTCACCTTTTCTTTCCCACCTTTGCCTAGTGCTAATAGTTGCTCAGTACATCTAGAATGACTAATGTCCCTTTCTGATCAATAGAATAATGTGTCTTTATGGATTATTATTTACAAAATTATATAAACGAAAGACATCATTGTTATTAATGTTGTGCCGTTTCTTTGATAACAGGATATACTTTATTAACTGTTTTTGCAACTTAAGTTCTTTCTTTTATGTACAAAAGCAGAGAATCTGCTTTGTACAAAAGCTGAGGATTGTTTCAGCTATTCTTAGAAAGTTAGAATCAGCTCCAATAATGCTGGCTGTAGATGCCTAATATCTGAGTGGGGGGCGGGAATTATAGACATAAAGACTTTGGGCAAATTCGTGTTTTAAAAACATGGTTTACTTATAGACTTTAGGATACTTTTGTCCCATTGTTCCCCCCTCCTCCGTAAAAAAAGGAAACCATCAAGTTGCACCGAAGAAGCTTATGGGTCAAGAAGGGTCTTTAAATAGAAAGCTCTTTTCTGAGCCCCTTACAATTGTCTACCCTTTCTGGCTGGGAACCCAACCCACAGGCTGTGACGGGGAAGTCACGGAGGGTGTGGTTTCCCTCTGGAGGAAGCATGTTTCGCATGCACCTTGTCCAAGCTAGAAGAGGACCAGGGACACATTGGTGTGTTCGGCTGACTTGACACACTTCTCAGTGGAGGATCTGTCATGCACCTGTCTCCACTTACCTGAGCATGAGAGCTCGGGTCTAGTCCAAGTTATCCCACCGGCCTCATTGTGGGGCTGACCAGAATACCAGAGACCTGTGTAATGAGAAAATCGTTTGGTGTGGCTCAGTGTTCGTATGTGTTTGCATGTGTTTCTGTGTGTCAAATATGAGTGATCTGTATCATTGCCAGAGCATCCAGCAAAACACAAATATCTCCTTGGAAAATTGTCTCATCTTTAAAGTTTTTCCTCATTGTTCACAAAAGCTACATGGGTGCTCACTAATTCCTCACATCTGAAATTTGGGCAGTGGTCTTGGGGTCTTCCTATTAGTCATTCCACACCAGAAATGTCATGACTAACTGAAGACAGATTATACCACCCAAACACCATCATGTGTCTCTCATGTCTCCTCTTTGGCATTATGGTTAGACTACATGCCCTGGCTCCTTCTTGGAGCTGCCACAGAGAGCACCAGGCCTTGCCCTGTTGGGTGAGAGAGGATCATCTGGGCCTTGGGAGCAAAGTGTGAAGTGAATGACAAGCAGTTTTCAACAGGAGTAAAAATCACCTCTCTCAAACTAAATCACAAAGCTCCAATCAAGGACCTTGATGACAAGTGAAATTAAATAAAACATGAGTGATGAAACACTGTAATATGTTTACGGTGAGCTGGTCCAGACAGCTGATAATTAACTGTTGTCCAAACAGCAACTTGGCAGTAGATGACTGTAACCAGGACACAGAGCAGTAGTTAGTTAAAAGTACTAGCAAGATCTTTGCCTGTTTTGAAGAAGCACTTCTGATGGGAGGAGACAATATAGAAAATCATGGACCCTCCACGTGCATGGACTGCCTGGAAGTCTGGATTCCGGCCCCTTGTTGGTTTTCTGCTTTCACATTCCTATCTGCCGCCGTAATGCTGTTTGTCCTGTGCAGTCCCAAAGCAAATGCCTGTGTGTGTTTTTTCGCTGGGCTACCACCCACAGAACCTACAAAATCTGAAAACAAATAAATGCAGATGCACACAATTCAAGTAAGTTAAAAAACATGTTTTTATTTATCCGCCTAGATTCTTACACTTAAAATAGCTTTGGTTTGAATCCTCTTCAGCCTCCTGTTTTCCCTGAATTTGAACGCTATCCCGCAGAGAAGAAAGATAGCATTTAGAAAAGGAAACAAACTCCTCAAACGTACTTAAATGAAATTCACAAATAAAAAGAAACCAAGAAACTAAACGGAGGCCTTGAAGATTCCCTGACTACTTGGAGTCTCAGTATTCTTATCCATGACATGAGATTGGACCAGATGACCTCTGTGGTCTCTTCAGCAATATTGCTTCATAAAATATTATTGGAACAGAATTCAAAGAATGTGTGGAAGCTAGGGCTGAACACATGTAATTTAAACATCATTCAGAAGTAGAAGAAATGGTCATACAACAGAGCCCTTAATCCAAATTTTTCCCCTGGTTCTCTCAATGTGTGATAGAGCCAACTCTCAGAGAGCCAAAAATCTGTTAGACTTTTTAGCTGATGACACCCTAATAAGCATTGGTCTGTGTCTGATCCCCTCTTTTTTATTTTATTTTATTTTTTGTCTTCATCCCTGCTATGGTTTGAGAGGGTCCTCCAAAATTCATGTTGGAATTTAATTGCCATTGTAACAATGTTAAGAGGTGGGGCCTTTAAGAAATGTGTAGGTCACGGGGTCTCCACACTAATGGTTGGATTAATGCCCTTACTGCAGGAGGGAGTGGGTTAGTTATCACGGGACTGGCTTTGTTATAAAAGTAAGGTCTCTCACATCTGCTCTCTTGCCGTTCGTCCTTCCAGCCTTCTGCCATGAGATAATCCTCACCAGATGCCAACACCATGATTTTAAACTTTCCATCCTCCAGAACTATGAGGAAAATAAACTTCTTTTCTCTATAAATTGCCCAGTATGTGATATTCTGTTATAGCAGCAGAAAACGGACTGAGACAATCCCCTTCCCCTCCCACCTCATGAGCACCAATTCTATGTCCTCACAATCCAATTTACATTTATTTTTGTAAAATGTGTATCCTTGAAAAACATACAGTATTATTATTTTTTTAATTTTATGTAAAGTTTACACTAAAATATGTATTTAATTGCTTCTGATCATTGCATAGTATTCTGTTGATTGCATGTATGCTCCATTTTATTTATTCATTTCCTTATTGATGGACTTTTTGGTTGCCTTGATTTTCACCCATAACCCTGCAAAGAACATCCCTATACAATACTCCTCGGGCATCTGTATGAAAGTCATCGCAGGACATGTACTCAGGAATGGAATTGCTGATTCTTACAGTATGTGCATATTCAAGTGCTCTAATCTCTATGAGACTGCTCACCGAATGAGTTCAGACATCCACTCTTAGTCTATGACTGATCCTATTTCCACACATCTTTATATTTTTTACTTTATGATTCTTAATGGTTAATGGAGTAGATGGTATTTACCATTTGAATTTTCAGTCCTTTGTTACTCTCAAGGTTGAGTATCTTCCATATTTAACAAACACAATGCTGTGTTCTCTGCACAGTTTCCTTTCTCTAGACACATAGGCTACACTTTACAGCTTCCCTTGCAGTTAAGTTGCGGCCGTGTGAATGAATCCTGGTTAGCGGAATATGAGTGGGAATGTAATATTAACTCTTATTATATTCTGGGAGATTCTCAAACTGTTGTAGTCATCCTCACTCCCCCATTTCCCCTATGCTCCCTACACAACTGGGAGGGGCATGTTCGGGCAGCAGGGATCCATTCTCATTCTTGACTTACAGAATATACTACCAGCAAACATCGCCATCATCCTGACCCAGATGTTGAAGGATCCTACAGGATAACAATATGGTGTCCTTGTTGCCTCAGCCAAAACTTGACACATGTAGTACATGGGAAGTGTTCCTATTTGTGAAGGTTTCTTCCAGCTCAGAAAATCTTTATGGAATTGTTCTAAGATTCAAGGAGGAACAAAAGTAGTGAACTTCTGCTTTCAGGGGAGGGCTATACTACCCTATCTGAAGTTGTCACTATTATGTAATGAGATTGATGGTTTTCAGACTTCAGTAGAAGCCAACAAATAGAAGGAATCTGGCTTGGGCTTTAATACAAATATTAAAGTATATTTACAATGCTCCATCTTGGCAGTGTATTCTTTAGAGAAAATCTCTTTATTCTACTAAGAATCAAGATATTAGGAGTAAGGACGCATATCATCCCATGAGAGTAATTGTTCAGCTTAGTACCACAGTGGGTATGTAGGCTGAAAGATTTCTGAATAAGCTTCACTAAATTAAGAAATATAGTTTTATCTACATCTGAGAGGAGGGAGTAACAGGCTCTCCCTTAAAACAATACAGTCCATTTTATTTGTTTTCTTGGATACTCTTCATAATCATTATCCAATATCAGGCATGTTTCCTTGCTCCCAGGGTTCATGCTGCAACACGCAGCCCTCAATTGCCTTGTCATGCACAGCTGCCCATAATTGTTTTGTTCCTGTATGAGGAATTCACATTGTCTTCAGCCTAAACCTGGGCATCAACAGAATTAGTGGAATGAATAAATAGTACATTTTTTAAAGATTTAAAAATATATACGGCATAATTTTAGTTCCTTCCAGAAGAGCTTCCAGCCCACTTGGATTCACACTCATATTACACAGAGAGAAAAAAAAATTGGCCCAAACTCTTAAACCTGAGTTTTTTTCAATTCCTCAAATGGTTGTCTATTAGGTTAATTCTGTTGTTCCTATGGTAGTCTCCAAAGTTGGTTTTTTTAACATGCCAGTGGGTTAAAAGAAATCCAGCGGGGCACAGAAAGAAAATATTAGACTATCTACTTATTTATTTGCTTAATCTAAAAATTAAGAAGTAAATTAAGTCTTGCTAATATTTAGTGTATATTGGCATTGGCTCCTTGCTCAGTCTGTTGTGCTGTCATGGGCAGTGTTTCCTGAGGGAAGGGAGGGCCTACTTTTATTATAAAGTTTGAACCAAAGCAATTCTCACAAAACAGACAAGTGGCTTAAACAGATTCTTGTGAAGGAATGATAAAATGAAGTAACACTGACGGTGCAATCCCAAGCAAACCATGAGAAGACAGCAGGATTGACCTTTAACCTGCACATATCCTACCTGGCACCGGCTCTGTAGCAGTTCCTTACGAGGGAAAACAAAGAACTCATGAGCCAATCAGATCTGACAGCAAGTTGACAAAATTTAAAATTACCAAGAAGACTATTTGAAATGTGGATTTACAGGCATTCGCCCTAATGATGAACCTCAGCGTGAGCATATATTTTGCCTTGAGACGTTAGCTTATGATACAGTAAGAAGCTACCATGATTAATAAGATATTTTAATTGTTTATTTTTGTATTCATTATATATTAACCTTTACCTCACTCATCATATATATGATATACACATATATTTATACAATGTAATGTAAATTACACATAAATAGATATTTATATATGGAGCATGTGTTCGAAATTGTTTTAGGATGCCTGATCAAAAATGTTAAGGGACCACCTGGCAGGAGGATGATGTGAATGGGAACGAGCACTGGTGACATGTTGCTCACTACCTCCAGGTTAATCCTATCCCCCCAGCCTTTTTTTTTCTATCACTCCCACCCACTGATGATGAGTTAGTCTCATCCAGGGATTAATTCTGGCTCCTCTAGAACTGCGGTCCCCAATCCCCAGGCTGCAGAGTAGTACTGGTCCATGGCCTGTTAGGAACCAGGCCACACAGCAGGAGGTGAGTAAATGAAGCTTTATCTGTATTTATAGCCCCTCCCCATTGCTCACATAACTGCCCAAGCCTCCCTCCTGTCAGATCAGTGGTGACATTAGATTCTTACAGGAGAGCGAACCCTGCTGTAAACTGCACATGCAAGAGATCTAGGTTGTGCGCTCCTTATGAGAATCTAATGCCTGATGATCTGAGGTGGAGCTGAGGCAGTGATGCTAGCACTGGGGAGCAGCTGCAAATACAGATTTTCATTAGCAGAGGGTTTGACTGCACAATAAATATAATGCACTCGAATCATCCCCAAACCATCCCCCTACCCCGCCGACCGCGGTCCAGGGAAAAATTATCTTCCATGAAACTGGTCCCTGGTACCAAAAATGTTGGGGATCACTGCTCTAGAACATTCCTCCAAGGGCGTTTCTGATTAAAGCAAGTGTAGCTTCCTTTTAAAAGGCCCTAAAGTTGTTTTCATTTGTTTGTTTGTATTATCCTATGCTTACTTTGTCCACTAGTGAATAGTATCCTCTGGAGCCTGAATAGATAAGATCCAGCATTGTCTGGCCAGGCAGGGATCTAGAAGGAGGCAAGCAAGTCTTGCATTGTTAGGTGATTGAGAACTGTGGGGTGAGAGGCTTCTGCTTGTAACTAGGTGAGTTCACTTAGCTGACCATGAAGATGGAAGACCAGGTTCTTGCTGCAGGAGCAAGAACCATGGCCAATGTCTGCCTTGGTCCTACAAAACCAAAAAGAGAAACAATTAAAATATAGATTAGGCACATGCATGGGAATGAAACACCAAGTGTTCCATCGGATATTGTCCAGGTCGCCCCAGAAGCTGGTGTTCACAGAGTAACTAAGGGAGGTTGAGTAAAACTGGAAGAAAGAAGTGAGAGTGGGGTAAGCTGGAGTCCAGGGGGCTGGAGCTTAAGGACAAGTGCTAAGAGATTGAGAGTGGCTTGTCAAGATCTTGCTGTCTGTTAGTTTTTCTCATAACACAAATTCCTTTTGTCATTACCATCTGAGACCCCTTTTTTCACTCTGCCTTGGTCTTGGAGGCCACTGAGGAATGACAAGACCCCCAGGCCTATATAAATCCTTGGCTGCTGACTTCTTGGCTGGACTCTGACCCATTGCTTTCCTTTGCCTTCAACATCAGCTCATCGTCCCACCTGCCTGGCCGGGCATCAGTGCTGTTCTGTGTGGAGCCCAGGTGTCCTGTGGGGACAAGCTGCCACCTAAGCTCCAGAAAAGATTGCCTTAGACCTCCATTCTATGACTTGTGGAAAATCAGTAAGGTTTTCCCCAATATTTCTGAGAATATCTGGAGTACTTTTATTTTCATCCTCACCCATGTCTCTGAGCTCTTGGTTCCTTCCATGAAATCAGTCCAGGTTAGGGGTTATTCACCACTCTGTTATGTACTACGTTTCCCCAAATGCGGAACTCAGACCTTTTGTTTCATTTTGCATATCACGCACGCACACCTTTTATAGGAGCTTCATTTGACTAGCAGGTCATATGGAGTTGGACTCATAAAGGGGTTTATGTCACAGCAACACAGGCAGCTTGGAATTGAACCATCCATCTCCTTGTTACCAGAAGTCATCTCAGCCTTCCCAGCCCCTGGGACTTTCCCACTGACTGTGCCACCTCACAGAGTACCTTGGTCTTCTCTCCAATTTCTCTCTTTCTAATTTCTCTCTGAAATAACCAAATTTCTCCTATTTTTGCTTGATAACAATTTGGCTCTCATTAATATCTAAATTCCAAATCCAAACTTATCTCTGAGTCTCTTTTTTAAATATTCAAACTTTGTGGAAGCTTTTAAGAATTGCTTGCAAGGATTTGATTAGAATCTTAAGCAAAGGGCTTATAGGGGTGGGGATCCTGTAGCCTCAACGCCAAATGTTTATGAAACGGATTTGTTCTGTAAAATTTGGATTCAGTCAAAAGGCTGCATTCAAGGATCCAGAAGGCCATATGTGGCCCTGGGGCTGCAGATTCCCCACCCGGACCTGGATTATCTTCAACGAGAAGGTCTGGCACAGGGTCTTATTCAGGGCAGCAGACCCTTAGAGAGAAATGCAGAATTATGTGAACACATTCCAAGAATCTACAATGGGAAATCTTTATTCATCCCAAAATACTATTTCACTGATTCTGAGATGCAAATTTTTTGCTTTTTGAATTGGAATGCATCTCACAATTGTTGTTAATCAGGCAGTGGCTGTGAAGTTATTGTTCAAACTTGGTCATAGCTGTTCGTGTTGTTGTCATTTCCCCAGGGTTATGTGTAAGAGTGATACTAATGAAGGTTGAATTTTATTGCTTTTGAAAGTGTATTCAAAAAGATTATACCATGAGTCAGCATTGAAATATTATGATGCATACAGAAAGGCACAGAAATAGAAAAGTATGATATATAATAAAATCTATACATAAATTGAGTCTAAAAGAATTTTTCAATAAGATATGAATTCTAAATGATAAGAAAATACCACATCAGTTTAATTGGAAGCATTTTTTCCTTCTTAGTGGAATATAAAATAGTGGGCTATCTTGAATTCATTGAAACAGAGTAGTAATCCTATGTGTGTCTTTTAACTCACTTTTTAGGTGGAAAAAGTAGGCAATAAAAATCTATAGCAGTTTTTCACAGAAATTGTCTTGAAGTCCTTGGAATCTTTGGTGGAAAAAATAACTTCAGCATCCCATTATTATTTCTTCCAGATTAATGTACTAGATTTTCTTTAAATTTTTTTATTTCAGCATGTTATGAGGGTACAAATGTTTAGGTTACATATGCTGCCTTTGCCCCACCCGAGTCAGAGCTTCAAACGTGTCCATCCCCCAGACGGTGTGCACCGCTATATCCTATAAAAATGCTGTCTCCAGATAGCTCTCTAGCTCTTCCCCTCTTCTAGAACCCTCACCAGGGTGTGTAAAACAGCCTTGTGAATGTAAGAGGTATAATAAGAAAGGTATGTTCAAGGTTCTTGACTCGAGGAGAAATTAGAGCTGACAACTTACATGCCACCCATTCCCCACTAAATGATAGTGTTTATTTGCCAAAGCCCTCAGGATTGAGTCCTTAGCATAATCTTTTATATCAGTTTTAATAAACATGGCATACAAATCACAAACAGGCCTCAAATAAATTATTATAATGCCCCTCAGAGTTTCAAACATTGATTCATCTGAAGTTTAAGTCCATCAAAAGGCAAGGAAAGGCTTTGTGCTAGGTATCTGTCATGACGTGCTCTCCTGCCGACCACCGCCTCTTCCTCCTGGATTAAGACTGTCCCATTTTTAAGTGGGTGAGGATAAGTGCAAACTTGAGGTTTAGTAGAGTGATTAGTGGTATAATAAAAATCTGGGTATAAATTGGGTTGAGGAATTTAAATGTTGCTGCTTCTTTTAGGATCCCCACAGTAAGAGATCCAGATGGAAGCCAGGGCTAGACAGCTTCATGGATTAGCATCCATAGATGGTACCCACTTGTAGCTTATACTGGAAAGCAACATGGCAAACACACCAACTCTTATACCAACCATGCAGAGACCACATACTCTCATTTCTCTTTATTTAATATTATTTTCTTTTCTACCCCTAAGGAGTAGAAAAGCACCAATTTTGAGATTGTGTCTAATTTTTCATCCCCTCCTTTCCTACAGCTTTTTGCTTCCATGACTCTTTAATGAAATGGCTGAACACATTTACTTTCTTTGTTCAAACTTGCTCATTTTTTTTTCCTGACAATGTTTCCTTACAAGGCAGATTTCTTTTTAGCCAGTCCCAGAAGTTCAATGTACAACAGATAAACTCTGTCCTCTGTATTTCTTAGGATTTGGTTGGTAGTTGTCACTTGGTAGGGTCACACATTGATATCTTTGCATGGTGAATATGTCTTCTCTCCTTGGCTAAAACTTGGAGCAAACTAAAAGTAAAGCCATGTCCCCAAGTATGTCAGGATAATTTATTCAGATACTAATTAAGTTTTTTTCTCCCTATATTTCCCCTCCCCCATTTAAGTTTTGCACTGAGAACAAACTTTAATGTCATCACCTCTCTCTGTCTTCTGTAAACACCTGAACTCACAGAAGGAATTATGTTGAATGTTTTTAGGAGGGAAGGGGACAGAGGGTATGCCCAAAGATAGGAAAAGAAGCAAGAGGAAGATATTCCCTAGCTTGGGAAAGGTAGAGTGGTGTGCAGCTACCTCAACTAATGGGCAATTTTGATCCTGATAACTCCCTGGGGAATTGGCAGAACCTCAGAAGGAAATGTCTGAACACATGTAGCAAGGGTGGATTTGGGGCATGGAGGAACAATCTTGGCAAACCTTTCTGTGCCCTACATGTAGTCTATCAGCAAATTGCCCTTGGACATCAGAGAAACTACAGGCTTGGACAGTGAGGATATTCACCATGACCACACTGTACTGAAGACTAGACATCCTTCTCTATCTTCTGGGTATCTCTTGAGCCTCTGGATTCTCCAGGCACCATTAAAGAAGGGGAAGGAACCCCAACAGTGATCAACACTTAACTTCCCACTAGTTTGACTAAATGTGGACTTCATATTAGTTAGGGTGATTAAAAAAAACTAAAGAAATATGATATTTATTAATCACATTTGAGTTGGTATAGTAAGTTTCTACCTGCCATATATGTAATTTAGTAGTCAGATAAATTCCTAGTGCCGGGCTCTAAATCATAGAAATGTTATTGATGCAGTACACCCATTGAGAAAGTGTTTATTTTTAAAGGGCCCGGGGCTAATTTCCTAATCTATCCAAGTAGAAAATTGCATGACATATCCAACAATTAGCATGATCAATATTCCTCAAAGAAGAATTTTTATCATTCACTTGGATAGGGAAATTGAGTGTACATTGTTCAATTTGCAGATGATGTGTAATTTTTTAGAGTAGCATTTGGCAAAAGGCATATGCTACAATTTATTATGACTATTATAAACTGGAAAAGGGGTGCTAAGTCCTGGGAATTAGTTGGATGTGGAGGTGAATCAGCATAGAAGAAAGAGAAAGGGAGAAAGAAAAATTGAAATCAAAAGTCTTGAAGAGCATATAGACTGTCCAAGCAGAAAATGGACAACACCTCATTCCAGTGTAGTTAGGGTAGAAAGCAATCTATCCCTGCAAGTTCTCAATGAGTGACTACTGTTACAGGCACAATACTATAAACCATTTATCAGAGGACAGCCTGTTGATGCCTTCATGTATGTACTCACTCGGAGAGAGACTAGGTAGAGGGTGGTCAACAACACAAGGTACACTTGGAGTCTGACTGCCAGGGTTTGAAGGTACTTATTACCTGTAAGGCACAGGTACTTATTACCTACATCACCTGTGGTGAGTTTCTTAACCTCTCTGTGCCTTGATTTCCTCATCTGTGAAATGGGAATGAAAAAAACACTTATGCCATTGAGTTGTTATAAGATTTCATGGAATTAATATTTGTAAAACACACAGAACAGCTTCCGCTAGAGTGAGTTCTATAGGAGGATGTGTTAAATAAAATACATTCACTCGACATTGATTTATTCCTGCTAAGTTTAAACCACTTTTCAGGGCACCATAACAATGTCAAAATGGGTAAGACACAGTCCTTGTCCTCAAGACTCCACAGAGAAAAAATTGGAATGGTATACAAGTCCAGAATTAGTACTTCTAAAAACCTTAGAAAGTAGCTTAGCAGAGACACAAAGACAACTGGAGGATACGGGTTAGACCGTAGATCTTCTAGGGTGGCAATGTAAAACGAGTTCTGACATAGTCTGTAATGTAGAAGCAGAAGTTTTTTTTGATGGCTGGCTGTTCTCCATTGCTGTAGAGATTGGAAATAAAACCAAGTGGACCAATGTTATCTCATGAGCATTTGAAGCTGGTAAAGAAGAGTTTCCTGGAGAGGTAATTGTCACTCACAGTGTCCTAACTATGACCAGCCTAAAGATGTAATGTTCCCTCTCAGAGTCCTGCTTAATTGGCTATGGAGCAATACAAAATGCATGAAAATCCTGCCCTGACATGATGAATTATTGGAAGCTACCAGAACCCAACCATGCTAGCTCCCTAATCTCAGATTTCCAATCTTCACAACCGTGAAAAAAATAAATTTCTGTTGTTTAAGCCACCCAGTCAGTGGCATTTTATCATGGCAGCCTAGGCAGACTAAGACAGAGCCAGAACTACCCAGGTCCAAATTCTAGCCCTGACACATGCTAGCTGTGTGGCACTAGGCAAGCTGCTTCACCTCTCGGGGCCTCAGTTTTTTAATTTGCCAAGTGAGAATAACAGTCATGCCTTTATAAAAGTGTTTAAAGATTAAATAAACTGATGCACTTAGCACAGTGGCTGATATATAGTAAGTAATCAACAATCAATAATTATTGTTTTTTATTATTTATTATCTGAAGGTGTCACAAAAGCCTTTTTCTCCTTCAAAAAGTCTGAAATTACAAATTAATTTTCTTTTAAAAATTTTAATAAAATCCTGTATTTGCAAATACCAAAAGCCTAAAAACAAAAAAGGCCTGACTTTGATGGTCAAAAGACTGTGTGTATTGACTTCCTGACTTATTTATTCAATAAGCATTTAATGAGTCCTGCTAGATGCTTTTGGAGATAAAAAAGAACTATGATAATCTTATAGGCTCTGACTTATACCTATGAAATGTTTAAAGATACACGTAGTAATTCCAGTTTAAATGCCAACAGGAAAGGTACTGACATGAGCAATGTAGAAGTCCAGAGAAGGGGGAGCTCTTGGAAGGCTGGAGTTCTGGGCAATGCTCCCCAGCAGGGGCAAAGCAGAGCCTCGAGGTCTTGGGGTGAGCAGGAAGAGTACACAAGAGACAAAGGGAGCCCTGGCCAGGGAAGGCCGGCCTGATTGGGCCTGATTTGGGGTGTTTAGCAAAGGCATGGTGTGGTTGAAGTAGTGAGGCAAGAAAATGTATCTGGTGCTCCGTTAAAGATGAACAGGAGGAGATAAGAAGAAAGAGGAAGTATGCACTGTTTAAGAATAGCTATGCTGGGCACATTCTCCACATTTGCAGGTGGGATAACTAATTGATACGCACATGACCCTGGGAGGAATGGGCAGCAGGGTCTCTGGTTGTAAGACCATTCTTGGGGTAAAGGGGCAAAGGGTGGCAGTGGGTGCTAGGGGAGTGTTTAGGCAGAATGCACAGGGCCTGGCATGATTGGCTATCAAAAGTGAAGGAGAAGGGGCCACAGGTCATGAACAAGTTTCTAGTCTGGAATCCTGGGATAGGTAGTTCCGCTGCAAAAGAATAGAGAAGCGGAGAAGAAAGCTGGTTTAAGGAGAAGTTAATGAATTCAGTGTTGGTCTTGTGGGGTCTGCATTTTTGGAAAGAACCAGGAAATTCTTTGAGCTAATGAGTTATTGATTATTGATTTTAAAAGGGCAGTTCCTCACATTCCCTTTCAATCTTTCTGTCTCTTGACTTTTCCCCTCCTCTGTTTTCCTTAATGTTTCATGACCTTGATTTCATGATTTATAAAGCTACGAAAACAAGTGGAGCTATTTTTATTTCTTTCTTAACATACTCCTTTCCCCACATTTAAGTTGTTAGCAGCAGAAGCCATTGTGGTTTTCTAAGACACAAAACCATGCCTCAGGAAAAATTTCAAAACTTCATTGTGAAATAACTGTGGATAGTTTTCTCACCAGTCACTATTCTCTAAGCTGTCCCTCTTATAAATAGACTGAGTTGTGTATTGAGCATGTAAACATTGCATTTGTCAGGAATGTCACTCTCTAATCAATTTCTTAAATGATCAATGTCATCTTTTCTCATGTCATACATCATATTGCCCCTGGTGTTAAATATCAGTGCTTAATCTGGACATGATACCATGCTAGATTTTATCCTGGTAAATTAGGTAGACATGCAGCCCATGGTCAAAAATACTGGATCATTTTAGAAATTACATACAATTAATTACACATAGGTGAAAGGTTAAGTGGGGAAGCAGTTAAATGCATCAATTTAGAATTTGGCATTAGAAAGTAGAGAATTCAGGAGCAAATTTGTTCATTAAGAAAGAACAATAATGAATTAAACATAGCACAGTATTCTCATGTTTGTTCTGCTGGGAGAAAATCACCCTCGTTAGTTTTCCAAACTATGATCTAAAAATAGTGGCCGCAACTGGGTCTAAGTTCAAAGGTAATAGTTTCCTCTATGTGGGCAAAATCACGCGCTCATTCTATTTTTGCATTTCAGGTCAGTTCTCTTCTTTTTGTGCATGTGTCATTTCAGTTCTTTCCTTTCCTCTTTGTCTGTTTCTGTGGATTTTCCCCTAATCGTCTTTCTGCCATTCATATGTTTTATTCCCATTGCCCAGGTGTGTGTAACAATGTTCCTCCTTCGTGGCATCTGATCCCACCGAGTCGTCAAGCGCTCAATATCCTCCTTCGTGTCTTTTTTCCACAATGTGAGTCAGCCTCCCCTAACTCTGGATTACTGTCTAATTTGATGTGGTCAGTTCTGAAGATATTAGGTAATATTAGCCCCATCTCTGGCCCCGTGGAATTGCATTTAATATCTCTCTTCTGTTTTCTACCATGCCAAAAATCAATGTGTAATAAAGATGAATAAATCACTTTTCCAACTGTAATAAGATCATCATATTTTAATTATTGAGCCAGAAAATGTATCCTCAGAGCAGATGTTGAACCCAGGTCATTTGGGAGAACACCAGGCAAGCTCACCACTGTAGGATGACTGAAAAACAATCTGTAAGAAGAGATCCTTTCACAGGATTTTAAACAGAAATCTTGTAATTAAAAGGTAACAATACTATTATTTGTGCATTTATTCATTGGTAGTTAGGGGATCTTTATAATTTTCATGCCCCCAAAATGAATGAGAATTATCCGAATTATTTCTGACTTAAGTTGTATTTTTTGTGCCATTATTGTCCTCAGTAATCATTCAAGTTTTGATTCTTAGATGTATGCAATTACACATGGGCTCATTTCCAACTCTGAATTACTCAGCCATGAAACTGAGTAAGAAACTGATTGTAGAATAAAGGAAACCTTTTTCCTAATGGTACAGATAGGATAAGCCTTTATAAATACTTAAGGCTATACATACCCAGGCTGTTACTTTCATTGTTGTACTCTGATTAATAAAAATGTTAATAATACACATCAACCCAACTCAAAGTCTAGAACCCAGAAAAATTATTTTTTAAGTAATAGTATACTTAGACATCTAGACTTTCCCTACATATAATTTAGCAAGTAACTTTAATGCTACTGTGTTAATTTTATAGTTGTCTCATATATGAAGTTGATAAACATTTTAGTGATGTTTAAAACATAATCTTAACATGTGTTTATTATGCTTGAAATATGTCCAAATGAAAACTCAGAAAGCAATCCCGTTGCTCTTTAACTATTTGTACAATAGCTCTGGATTAAATTTTAGAATGTTTTAGGAAAATTGAAACATTTCACACATACAATACTGATTCAGGATACTTTTATATAGGAAACATATGTATACGACTTGTATTTATTAAATGGGCATTAGAAAAGAAACTTTCTGATTAACGTCCCTGGGGATGGAAATAAGAAAAGCCTTTCCCCTTCTATGAACACATTCTTCGTTGTCTCTCTCAATCTCCCCCCACCTACCCGCCCTCATCACTCACACACCAAGTAATTCTAAATTCGTGTGTGTACACACACACACACACACACACACACACACACACACGCTCTCTCTCTCTCTCACATCCTTCATTCCTGTGTTGAAGGGGCAGTGAAACAAAGGGGTCATGTTGAGATAGAACTAAAAAGGAGGGGATATAAAGCAAAGGGGCTAAAAATGATCTGATAGAAACACGGAATTGAAGAAGAAAAAAATACAGATAGAGGCAAGGTGAAGAGGGATGTAGGAGGAGAGGTAGAGGTTATGGAGAAAAGTTTAAAGAGAATAAACAGGAAATAGGAATGAGACATAAGAAAATCTTGAGGAAGGAAAAAGATACAGACACAAATGGAGCATGGATGTTAACGGCGGGGATTAAGAGCAAATGCAGGGGGAAAATTAGAAGAATTAAAAGACCGAAAATACCAAGCATATTAGGAGATAGAACAGAGAAAAATGTTGAAGAAAAAAGATATTTGGAAAAAAGGGGGCTTACCAATACAAAATTCAGACATGTAAGTTTATTTTAAAAATTAAAGATACTGTGTCTTCTAAGAGGCATAAAAGAGACTGTCTAGCATAGTTGAAAAAAACAAAACTTTTTCCAGCACTGGGTCTTTGAGTTGTAGCTCTGACATGAACAAGCTCTTCAGCTGCAGGCAGGACACTGCCTGGTGGCTTGGTTTCCTCATTCACAAAGTGAAAAATGATACCAGGCTTTTAAAGTCCTTTCAACATCAAAATTCAGAGTGAAACAGAATGAAATAATGAAGTAGAAAATTTTAAAAAGTGAAGCAAACTCTTGGAGTTCATTGAGTTTATTTTTTCTTATTGAAATTTAGGCGATGTTTGAAAAGCATCTCAGGACGATGTTCACAGACGCCATTTGCACACTACATGATACATGTGGACAGACAGACTTGAGTACATGATTTAATTTTTCTGGCACTGTTCTCGCATTCTACTATGTGTATTCTAGTCTCCAGAGAGTCACTTTTTCTCATTGGCTGTATGCAGAAGATCAAGATAAACGTTGGGTCATTTCTAAGTTCAGAAGTTGGGGATGGGGAGTGTAATATATAGAAGAAATACATTGGTTTCCTAACTGGGAATAAAGTAATCACAAATTGGGGGCAAGTAAAGAATTATGGGGGAGCCAGGAAGAACAGGAGGGACAGCCAAGTTGATGGAGTCGTGGCTGCCCCTGGCTACATATTTGTGAGTCTTCCAAGGACTTGACTAATTCCCAAAACAACAAGCCTCTTTTTCAATTTAAAAAAAATTAGCTTTATCTTTTTTTTTATCATTATCATTGGCTTAATAATCAATTGCCCTTGAAATAGAGTTTAAGCTAGACTTGGCAGGAAGAGTAAACAGCATGACCTACGTCACTGTGTCTCTGATCAGTAACAATGGAAAAAGCCCAAGCTCACTTTGGATTCCTTTAGAAGAGGAAGCTGAATGTCTTGTCGCCACTTGGCGAAGGCATTTTGATTTCAAGCTCTAAGAGAAGTGGACTGGGGAGAACAGAAATTATTAACAAACACATAAAAGGGAGGAGCGTCTCTAACTTTTTACAGGGTTCCATGGGAGCTGAAAAGGATCCTTTACATCATCTTGTGGGCCTAAAATTTCTTCTCATTTCATTCACTTTTTCTTTTAAGACACACATTTTTTTGTGGTCCATGAAAAGAAATCCAGACTTCTTTGTGTTTAAAGTCCTCCTCAGCATCCTGGTCCCATGAGAAAGAATGGGACGGCAGCAAACCCTGGAGAGGCTCTCAAGGCTGCCTTCCAAGTCAGTGATGCCGTTGCACCTTTGGGAATGGATGCAGTGTGGACTTTCCGAGTCTTTTTCCGGTGTAGCAGCAGAGCCATGAAAACCTCACTTGTTGTATCCCACAGCCTGGTTTTGGAGCTCAGGAGTGTGGGCTTTGCACGGCAGGCACAGTGTGCTGCTCTGCGTTGGAGAACAGAGTGGGAGAAGGGAACAGTCCTAGCCTGTGGAAGCTGGGGAGTGGCTGCCAGCAGCCAGCAAGGTCAGGGCATGCTTGGCAGAGTTCTCACTCACTTGCTTTCATCCAGTGTGGACAGAAGCTTTTATAGGAAATAAGAACCTAAGGCCAAACACGTAATTCAAGCTGAGAAAATGTGTGTTGTGAGCACAAGGCATCAGGCCTCCTAGGGGCCTTCTGGGACCTAAACATGTGTGTGGTTTTAGATCAATGATGGGCCTCAACTCATCAACACCAGAGGTGTGAATCGAGCTATTCAATTCTCTTGACCAACAGTTGACCTATATAAAACACATCCAAGTTAGTGGTTTAAAATATGTGCTTATCTCAATGGAATAAAAACAATATTGTTTACTGACTCTGAGGAATTTGCCAATTGTCTGGAAAAATAAAAACTTGGTGGTTCATAATTGAAATTAAAACCTGGACCCAAAAAGAAAAGGAATTTCCAAGTGTATGTTGGGAATGGAATGGGGGAGAAGGGACAAGAAGAGGCAGCTGAGAATCATAGTGGTTTTTGAAGAAATTTGTATCATAATTTTTTAAAGAATCCCAAGAGACTATTTAATCATTCTTTTTCCTTCATTGAATTTCAACTCATATATCGAGCATCTGTTGATCCGGCCCTGTCTCACGCCCTGTCTCCTGTGAGTTCTTCGCCCCATAGAAGACACGATTGCTGTCTTGGGGAGCTCACAATCCTGTGTAGGAAAAATAGCCAGCAAAGGACCAGGATACTTGCTGTGTAACTTCAGGGTAATTTATTAATCTCTCTGAGCCTCATCTGTAAAATGGTGAGAATCATCTTAGTATCCGCTTCGCAGATGGTAGCATGAGGGTCAGACGAAATCATGCATGATGCAAAGTGCCCAGCTCCACACCAGACATATTATAAGTCCTTAAAAAATATTACATGTGCTATTGTTAGTATTATAATTATTATGCTTTGTGACAGGTCTTTTCTTGGCTTCATCAGCCTGAACTTGCAATAGTCATAACAGCAGAAATATGGAAACTATTTATCTAGGTTGATCTCAAGAATTTTGGAATCCCCTTAGACCAGCAAGTTCCAACTTTCCTCATCAAGCTTCCTTGGCTTACTCAAAGGCTCACCCCTTTGTGGACTTCAGCAGCTCTAACTGCTTTCTCTACATAGATTTTCAATTTCCTCCTCTAAGGGGTGAGTCAGTTTGCTTAGAGCAGGAACACCTACCCACCTGGTATCCCCCACCTTGGAAAACTCCGCTTTCTCCTCCAGCAATAGGGCCCAAACACACACGCAAGGTTAAGTGTGAAATTGTTTGCACAAGGAAAAGATCAGCATCATTCACTTTAAGCTGTATATTTTGTTGCTTTCATAGTAAATACTAAATGAATTTCTTGCCTAATCTATGCAAACTTCCTTGGAAAAATACTCTCCTAAATGAGCTTTGAATTTAGTCTGAGTAATCCCAGCATAAAAGTCCTTGAAGGAAAGGAAGCCAAGGGGATCCAGGAAGAAACAAAAGTAGTGGGTACTGAGAAGGGCACTGAGAGGCCTCACCCCGAAGATTAACTCAGGGGTCTCCAGAGAGGCTGAGAGTATTAACGTGTGTGTTTACCAAGATCTCAGGTGACTCACAGGCACCTTGGGAGGCATTGGAACAGAGCAGTCAAGATGGAAGAGGAGACAGAGAATTGGTCCAGGACTTTAAATACAAGAGCAGGAGTTTTAATTTGCTATGGTGGGCAATGGGGAGACAATTATAACCAGAGGGGTCATGAAATGCACTCACTGTCATACTTTCTGCTTGTCAACTCACATGGTGGGCAGAAGGAGGCTGTTTTTAAACAGTTTATAGAAATTCAAATGCAAACAAGAAGGTACAGTGGTTTGCATGTTAAATTTGCAACATCAAAAAGTTATAGTACTCGATGCTGGCAAAGATATGTTTTTACTTTATAGTTACGATATAAATTAGTATAACACTCTTGGAAAGAAATTTATTAATACACAGAACCATTGAAATCTCATGCTCTTTGACCCAGTAATTCCACTTTCAGCAATCCAATCCAAAATATAAAACAAGCCATACAGTTGAAGATTCATCACAGCACTGTTTATAACAGTAACAGGTTATGCAATCTAATATGTTAAATATGTAGACATAGAAAAATACTTAATATATAATATTAAATGAAAAAAAAACCAGGATCTACGCCTCTATGTTTACAACCATTTGAAAGCATTTTTAGAAAACAAAAAAGACCCCAAAATATTAAAATTGTAATCATTATGTTTAGGGAGGAGGATTTGATTTTTCTTTATTTTCTCTTTTCTCCAAACTTTCAGTTATAAGATTACCTCACTTCCTGAATTAAAAATAAAATCACGAAATCTGTTTGTTTTATAATTAGCTTATATAAAAACTCATTTAATAACTGTAAATTCAATTTATATTCTGAAACATCTATAAACCAGTGCTATAATTTTTATGATTTCCCACCATGGAGCTGAACTGGAAATGGAAGTAAAATTAGAGAAACTTGGAAACTTTGCTAACTTCGTTATGGAGACAAATTAGTGGACAGAAACTAACTCTTTAGTTCTATTTGGATCTAAGCTTGCTCATAAAATACTCAATAGTTGGAATGAAGACATTAATTGAGTACATTTTGCGCTGGGGTTGTTTCAGCTATATTCATAAACTTTCTGTCTTGGGTCTGGAGCTTATTATTAAATATATTCCTGGTGTTTTTTTTTCCTTTCTTTTCCTTCTTAATTTTTTAAACATTTTTTAGGAAAATTTTTCAACATAAAGAAAAGTTAAAGAACCGTGCAATGAATCCCATACTACCTAGTTACTTAGTTATAATTTCTCACTGTTGCTTCAATCCTTCAATTTATTAGAAGAAAAAAATATATAATATAGGCGTGTATTTCATCTACAGTATAGTTTGTTTTTATCATTACTAGGGTGGAAATGGAATGCTAGGCACTTGCAGCTTCAATACTAGGACTAAGATGTCTAGAAAATATTTGTCAAGTGGAAGAAAGAGATTTAGATTTGTCTGAGTCACCATCTTGGAAAGGAATTGTTCCTTGGAAATTTCTCCAAAAGGGCAGCATTCTTCCCTTCCTTACCTCATGGTATTTGCCTCTATTCATGAAAACCAGTACTTTCTCCAATACGGTGTTTGCAATATGGAATTCTGTGGTTAATGTTTTATTAGAAAGCCACTTTGCCTTTAATATACAATTTCTTTTTTAATTTTTAATTATTATGGATACATAATATTATATTTGTATGTATTTATAGGGTACATGTGATGTTTTAGTACAGGCATACAATGTGAATTCATCAAATCAGGATAATTGGGGTATCCATCACCTCAGGCATTTATCATTTCTTTATGTTAGGAACATTCCAATTCCACTCTTTTAGTTATTTTAAAGTATGCCCTAACTTATTGTTGGTTATAGTCACTCCATGCTGTTATCAAATATTGTTCATTCTATCTAACTATATTTTCACACCCATTAACCATCTCCACTTTAACCCCTCCTACCCCCACTACCCTTCTGAACTTCTGGGAACCATCATTCTACTCTCTGTCTCCATGAGATCAATTGTTTTTAATATGTAGCTTCCACATATGAGTGAGAACATGTGAGACTTCTCTTTCTGTGCTTGGCTTATTTCACTTAACATAATGTTCTCCAGTTCCATCCACATTGTTGTTGCAAATGGCAAGATTTTATTCTTTTTGTGGCTATATAATATTCCATCATGTATATGTACTACAATTTCATTATCCATTCATATATTGATGGGCACTTTAGGTTGATTCCAAATCTTAGCTATTGTGAATAGGGCTGCAAATAAACATGGGAGTGCAGGTATCTTTTCAATATATTGAATTCCCTTTTTTGGATATATACCTAGCAGTAGGACTGCTGGGTCATATGGTATTTCTATTTTTAGTTTTTTGAGGAATCTTCATACTGGTCTCCACAGTGGTTGCATTAATTTACATTCCCACCAACAGCGTATGAGGTGCAGAGCCAAACATCCACCCACCCACCATTGCTCTACACCTGAACACCCTACAGACACCTCAAGCCCAGAGCGTCCAAACTCATGCCATCAACTTCCTCCACATTCTCACTCCATTTGGGCTTTGAGAAAGGCATCACCATTCACAAAGTTGTCCAAGACATAAACCTCAGAATTATTCTTCAATTCTCCCTTTCCTTCACCTCCCACATCCAATTAGTCATTACTACTTGTCAATTCTTCCTCTGAAATAGCTCTCCAAGTCCACTGCTCTTTATTCCCAGATCCATTAATCAAATTCAAGCCACTGATACCTCTCACCTGAATTTTATCCAGTTTTCTAACTGCTCCCTTTTCTAAAAAATATTTGCATGCTACACATCCAATAAAGGGCTGATAACTAGAATCTATACAGAACTCAGAAAATCAGCAAGAAAAAAATCAAACCACTCCAATAAAAAGTGGGTGAAGGCATGAACAGAAACTTTTCAAAAGAAGATAGACTAATGGCCAACAAACATACGAAAAAATGCTCAACATCTCCAATCATCAGGGAAATGGAAATCAAAACCACAATGAGAGATCACTTAACTCCAGTGAATGGCTTTTATGAAAAAGTCCCAAAATGATAAATGTTGGCATGGTGTAGAGAGATAGGAACACTCATACACTGCTGGTGGGACTTCAAACTAGTACAACCTCTGTGGAAAGCAATATGAAGATACCACAAAGAGCTGAAAGTAAAACTACCATTTGATCCAGCAATCCATTACTGGGCATCTACCCAAAGGAAAAAAAGACATTCTATAAAAAAGACATCTGCACCAGAATGTTTATAGCAGCACAATTCACAACTGTAAAGATGTGGAAACAACCCAAGTGTCCATCAATACATGAGTGGATTATAAAATGTGGTATATGTATACCACGGAGTTCTATTCAGCCATAAGAAACAATGGTGATCTAGCACCTCTTGCATTTTCCTGGATAGAGCTGGAGCCCATTCTACTAAGCGAAGTATCACAAGAATGGAAAAATAAGCACCACATGTACTCGCCATCAAATTGGTATTAACTGATCAATATTTATGTGCATATATAGTAGTAACATTCATTGGGTGTCAGGCAGATGGGAGGGGAAAGAGGGAATGGGTATATTGACATCTAATGGATGTGCTGCACTCTGCCTGGGGGATGGACATGCTTGAAGCTCTGACTCGGGCGGGGCAAAGGCAGTATATGTAACCTAAACATTTGTAACCCTATAATATGTTGAAATAAAAAAAAGTTCTCCTTAATCCTTTCTTTACTGATAGGCAGAATATCTTCTGAAATGAAACTGCTGGACCTCTCTAATTCCTCATTAAAACGCTTTGAGGGTTTTCCATTGCCTCAGACACACAAGGTGCTTCGTAACCAGGTGGCTCCCACTCACCTCTTGCCTCTTTCTCCATCCACTTCTATGCTCCAGTCATGATGATGTGTGTTGCTTCCTGGTATCCTGTCCTCTCTTGTCTTAGGGCTCCACTCATGCTCTTCACTTTGCTTGCTTTATTGACCCCATCCTGCTATCCTCTCCCCCAACACGCCCACCTGACACCTGTCCCAGTTAGGTAATTGTCTCTTAGCTTTGCAAACTCAACAGTTACTTCCTCTGAGAAGCTTTCCTTGAAGTACCGAGGTGTCCCTGCTCTTGCTCTTATAGAAAATTGCACTTCCCCTATTTGAAATAATCAATATCAATAACCCTGTACTCTATTTTGCCTGCCATTCTCTCGAGACTATAAACTCTTTTAAGGCGAACGCTATGCCTATCCATGGCCATCACTGTATCTTCAAAACCTAGCAACAAAAACTGATTCTTTTTGTTCTTTATTATCCAAACGTGCTTCTTGGGCTGTTCTTAATAGTTGTATTGATTTAGAATCCATCTTAGGTAGAAAAGGCAATAATGCAACATAAGTTACTTACAAAGTTATAAGAGAATATAGGATCTTTGAAACCACAGGTTGGCAACCTTTTTCTAAAAAGGACCAGAAAGTAAGGCTTTGTGGGCCAGAATGGCCTCTATTGCAATTACTCAACTCTGTCATTGTAACACGAAAGCAGCCTTAGACAATATCTAAACTAATGAATGTGGCTGTATTCCAATAATACTTTATTTACAAAAAGAGGAGGCAGGCTAGATTTGGCCCAGACTGTGGTTTGCCAACTTCTGTTATGAGCAAATATGGAAGCACTTTGATCAGTAAAATATATTGTCTCCTTAGAAATGTTTGTGTAGAAAAGGCCATTGAACATTAGTAGGGAATTTGGTGCTATCAAGAGAAGCTTATCTTTTAAATGAAAATGTTGGTAGTATTAAAAGTAGAGAAGGAAGAACTCATTAAGAAAAGATTCTAATGGGTTGGCAGACATTAAATAACTTAACACACTGACTGCCACGTTAGAAAAAAAATTTTTTTCCTTGGGGCCACAGTGTTTTATTACAACAATAGAATAAAAACCTTGAAAACAAAGTGATCCTTTCTAATTTAATAAAAAATTTATGCCGGGCGCGGTGGCTCACGCCTGTAATCTTAGCACTCTGGGAGGCCAAGGCGGACGGATTGTTTGAGCTCAGGAGTTTGAAACCAGCCTGAGCAAGAGTGAGACTCTGTCTCTACCAAAAATAGAAAGAAATTAATTAGACAACTAAAAATATATAGAAAAAATTAGCCGGGCATGGTGGCGCATGCCTGTAGTCCCAGCTACTCAGGAGGCTGAGGCAGAAGGATCACTTGCGCCCAGGAGTTTGAGGTTGCTGTGAGCTAGGCTGATGCCACCACACTCACTCTAGCCCGGGCAGCAGAGTGAGACTCTGTCTCAAAAAAAAAAAAAAAAATATTTGTTATTTTTTATTGTTTTCTGTGTGTGGTCATATGCACCTTGAAAAATAGTTCTTGCAGCTCCCAAGGGGAAGAGACATGTGAGTTACATATGCTTCATGAGACCCTGGGCTCAAAACTAGCATGAGTTAAATACAACTCACACGGCAGTTAATGTGTTAAAAAATACAATGATCAAATACCTCCATTTGTATCTCTAGGGATAAGAAGAGCTATATGGTGCAGCAGGCTGTAATGTGTGAATTGAGTATGGTAGTGCCATATAAATAATATGGCAGAGATCTGATCTGGAAAAAATAGGTGTGAATCAAAGGGGCTACAGACTCCAGATAGGAAATGCAGCAAATGCTTTCTACCAACCCTTAGAACAGCAGTGGAGCAACACACGCTGTTCTTATTCCACTTGGCGATTGCTCACTAAATGAGAATAACACACACTTTACATCAGAAGGGAAGTGCCAAAATATTGAGAACTTCTTTTATTACATCAATCCTAGGCTCATGGTCTCCATTATTCAGCCTTTTATTGTTCCTTCCAGAAAGATTTTATCCAGAGTACACTACCTATAAATGCAAAGGGCATACGGCCTTCGGCTTGGAATAGTTACACACAGAGTGTACTAATTGACTTGGATCCTTGAGACTGTCCACATTAGTGGCTGATTAACGTTAAAAAAAAAAAAGGAAAGAAAATTACCTTTGGCTTAAAAAAAATCCTGAGTCTCCACTTTATGTTCATTCTAAAATTAAGGACGCACTTTTAACCTTTCACCTTCTGACTCCACTGTGGAAGGGCCAGGTCAGCCTCCAAACAGGAACACTTCCAAGTGACTGGTATTTTTTATTGGTTTTCAGTATATGATATTGAAGCACTTTATTGTCCAAAAGTAATTATATTTATTTAAGTCTGTTACTAGAGGAGGAAAAATAAATATCCAGTGGGCCTTTATAAAGTTTTAATATAACTTTCTGTAAAATATTAAAAAGCATACTTATCTCCACTTTTCATACTCTTTTAGGCTCACCAGTCACATAAGAAATATTAGTTCTTTCTATTAATGTGCATTAAAATTCCTTATGTGCTAAGAAAACAATAACAACAATAACAACAAATCCAATAGTTTTGCTTTAAATGACACTCCTTTCAAAGGCTTAAAAAATAATTCTTCTTTTAATCACTAATTACTCTTTCTTTTTTGTGTGTGTGTGTTAAAATGTTACAATTCTTTCTTTCTTTTTTTTTATTTTTATTATAGGGGTACAGATGATTAGGTTACGTATGTTTCCCTTGCCCTCCCTGCCCCCCAAGTCCCAGTTTCAAGCGTGTCCATCTCTCGGATGGTGCGCATTGCACCCTTTGTGTATGCATATATCCGTCCCCTCCTCCCCCTCGCCCCTCCCCCTTCCCCCTCCCTCCCTACCCGACATCCAATAGATGCCATTCTTATATGTACACTTATGTGTTGTTCAGTTACTACCAATTTGATGGTGAGTACATGTGGTGCTTGTTTTTCCATTCTTGG
>RJWJ010006279.1:0-63078 GCA_004363605.1 Indri indri
TGAGAACTAGAAAGACTATGACTGTAACTTTCCTGGGGTCTCCAAGAGAAATACATTGAAGAAAGGATGAGTAAGAATTAGTTGGTCTCTGGAAAGAAGGTGGTCTCAGATCACTGTGCCTTTTTTAAATACAGATTAGCCCTTTGAGAACTAACTTGGACCAATATGTAAATTAAAGTACATATTTTTTACAAACCTTATTTTACCATATTGCCACAACATATGCTTTTCCTTTCCCTAAGCCTGGTCCTTGTTACCTCTAAACTTTCATTGATTTATTAAATTAAGAAACTAGCCTTCAAAGAAGAAAAATTGCTCTCACAAAGATGATAATGTAAAAACATAGACTATAAGAAAATACAAAATTAGGAGACTAAAACAGAAGAGATAGCAGAAGAAAAATGAGAGGAAGAGGGGGAGTGAAGGCTAAGAAAAACATATAATGGGATATTATTAAAAAAAATAAATCTTCAATCTATTTATTGTCTGTTTTCCTTAGAAATTGAGTCAATGGCCACTAGCACCATGGGCTGAATATAAATATAATTAGGGTGAGATTAGGGCTACAGAAATGACAATACATTTGGGGAAAAAGAAGGTTTCTTCTCAGAGCAATTCTTGGTACCAAAGCCAAAGTTAAAAAGCCAGAAACTTTCAAAAACCATTTTAAAACAAACATTTGAAAACTTTGCCTTAACTCCTTCCCAATTTTTGCAGTCCCCTTGTATTTGTATCCCCTAATTGCAAACTGTCCATAGTCTGTGTTTTTATGATTCTTCTGCCCACTACCATGAGGACAACACTGTTTCCTACTACATAAAAGCTGAGTAGATTAGGTACTGATCCCTATGGGGAAGTGGTAGAAGCCCCACTGTTCTGTGTCATTTAACCCAAGTTTAAACAAAATAGTGAGGAATCTACTCTAGAAAATATTAATCAATTGGTGGGGGAAATAGATCTTGAATTTGAGTTTTGGAAACTTCCCATATGACTAAACAATGGGGACTTTTGGATTTATTAGTATGTTTCTATCTGATTTTTGGTAAAGATAGTTAGAATGATCCCTTATTCATAGGCATAAACTTGAATGCCAGTAGCAGAGAAGAACCAATGGTATGACTCTAATCAGAAGCTACATCAAACTCAAATGACTGAAACACAGAGATTAGGAAAATCTTGCAAAGACTGAAAAAAAAGGAAGAGACCCAGTTTATCCTTTCCCCTCATCCCCACTCTAGAAAGTAAACAAAACTGGCCAAACTGAAGAAATCTTGCTTTTTCTTACACCATCAATTTCTGACTGAGTTCCTGCTACTCTACTGTTGAAGTCTAGAAGTCTGACCTGAGGGGAAAAAGACACATAAAAAAAAAAAAAAAACTTAGTTTAGACATAAAACATATACACTGAACATCCAAGGATGAATATACTGTCATCATTTTTACATACTGATTAAAAATGGAATTTGAAACCAGTTCTAATAGTAGAAGCTTTCATCTTCTACTAATTCTGCAAGCAAAATGAATAGCATACCATAGAAAGCACCTCAGTTTTCTTTGTTTTTCACCTCAGAGCAAATGCCTCAGAATATGCTATGGAGCTACTTTCCCACATTTACTGTTCGATTTCATTTGTCTTTCAGGGTAATTATAATAAATGTCAGTTAAGGAAATACTTAAATAAAATCTCAAACTTTTTCCAATGAAACTGAAAGACTGATTATTGGAAATGTTTATGGTCACTAAGGTGTCCAATATGGCTGTGTCATAAAGACATTAAGAGTATCATAAGCTTTTTTAAATAAAAACTTACTTCTTTTGTTCATATCATATATTTTTTCCTTTATGCTTCCTTGAAGATGTAAAATAAACTGATAGAAAGTAGGGAAAAGACCATTACATTTAAGTGCATATGGTTTAAATCATTTAAACTGATTTTGTTAAATTATACATGACACTTTCTGTGAAATATAATATGCAAGGTAGAATTTTATGAGCAAAAACATTCTCATAGAGAATATATAAAAGTATAAACTATTAAATGTTAAAACAAATAAGACTAAAATTCAAGAAAGTGAAATAGCCAAACTTGGTAATTTTCAAAAATTTATATCACAGTATATATTCCCTAAAGCAAAAAACAGCAAAAATATTGCAAAATGGTACATTACTGACCACTTTATTTCTTGCTTAAAATAAAAGCTGGAGAGTAAATTAATATTTAGCATTTCTAAAATCCAGAGGAAAAAAAATCTTCAAATATGGGATAGTGCTAGGCTGCCTTAAGACTGAGGCCAACCAGAAACAGAAGTCCTCTCACGATTTGCAGAAAAAAGGTCAGGATGCCAAGAATTGTCTTTATAAATCCAAATCCTAGTCAAAAGACTTCCTTATTATTCAGGGTATTGCCTGTTTGTTTGATTTTTTTGGATCAATGTTGGGTAAAAGCAAGAGAAATCCATGGCGACAATGGTAGTGACTACCCTAATTTTGGAATACGCACAACCAATCAAGGAATATACTGAATGATGTAAACACAAAGGCAGATTAATTTGAGATAGTAGGTAGCAAAAACTAGTAACTATGGCGAAGTGTAGGGCCCTAAGCTTGGAAACAAAAATGTTCACTTTAATACTCACAATTATTGTCAGTTGCTATGGAATTGTTACAGTATTAATGTCATACCATAATATTCAGATTTATGTTGAATGGGGGGTTCTTTATTCATCTTACAGAATCTACTTTGTAATTATTACTCTACCCTTTGATTAAATTAGATAACAGCAATGGCCACTCATTTTTGCCTTAATTCTTCTGTATTTAAATGTAACTGTATGCACAGCATGGTAGGAGGTCCATTCTGCTAACACTACAGAATCAAAGCATCATGATGCACAACTAACTTGATTACAACAGCACACTTTATAAATCTCTGTAGTTCTCAAAATGCCCATTAAAGAACATGCTCCATCCTTTCATGCCTTACAACCATAATTTTAAAAATTATTTTAAAAACTACCATTATTAAATTCAAAATTAGAAAAGGCAATTCTATAAATGTGAAGTATTTCTTCTTAGAACTATTTAACTCATCTATAAAAGGTATGTCATGATTTAGAAGGGAGGTCCATGTTGTTTAGAATATACAAATTCTCAAGAGAATGTTGCTTCCACACTAACAATGAGAAAGAGCCAGATAATCTGCGAAATATTACTTTTTGGGCCCAAAGTTGAGGTCACAAGGCAACCAGGTAAGCTGAATGCCAAAGGGTGACAAGCCTTTCTAAGAAGAGACAGGACACAGAACCCAGAACCCAGAGAAAGAGATGGCCATAAAAGGCAGATATGAATTAAACATCTAAAATTTTAAACAAATTCTTAAAGGCTAAGTGTGAGCTAGGATGACAATTTAGATATTCCTGGGAGCAACAAACACAAGAGGAGTATGCACTCACTCACTGGACCTTTTTCACAGGCCTCTACCAAGGACTTACAGGAAACAATGCTAAGGCGGGAGGATTGTTTGAGCTCAGGAGTTTGAAGCTGGATGAGCTATGATCGTGCCACTGCACTCCGGCCTGGGCGACAGAGGAAGACCCCATCTTTAAAAAAAGAAAGAATAAGGGTAGAGCAAGAGATCTAAGAGAGTCATTCTCAGTGGTGCATATGTACAAAACTCTGACCACTTCTTAGACCTTTCTCTCATAGAAAGCGACAGCTGGAAGCTGCTAAGAAAAGGTCAGGAAACATTGTTGCCCAATTTTCTTACTCAATTCAGACTACTACAACAAAGTATCACAGACTGGGTGGCTTATAAACAACAGAAATTTATTTTGAGGAGCCTCTTCTGGGTTGCAGATTTGTCCCTGTGTCCTCACATGGCAGAAAGAGGGATAGAGAGCTCTCCGGGGTCTCTTTCGTAAGGACACTAATCACATTTATGAGGGTTCCATCCTCAAGACCTAAGTAACTCCCAAACCATCTACCTTCTAATAACAACACTAGGGGTTAGGATTTTAAAATATGAATTTTGGGGAGATATAAACATTCAGTTCATAACACCTACCTACAACCAGGGATCAGGAGCACTAGGAAAAACCTATCAGTGCTCCAGGACTCACACTAAGCACAGTGTGGCAGGAGCCCACCACAGGAGAAATTTAAAGTCTTGTACACTAAAGGTAACTAAAAGTAACAATAAAACTTGAATTCACTTGAACTATTGACTTGAATGACTCAAACCACACGCTAAATGCCTACCTGGTAGAAGACAGGTGCCCCTTTCTAAGCATAAATATGATTTACCTCAGTCTCTACTATTCTTTAACACAATGTTAGACATTAAAAAATTAAGATAAAAAAAAGGCAAGGGGTGTGTGTGTGGGGGGAAATCCCACCAATATTTAAGAGATAAAGTAATCAAAAAAACTAGATTCAGAGATGTCTGAGATATTGGAATTAGCTGATGGGAACTTTAAAATAATTATTTTAAAGGATTTAGTGGAAAAGATGGGCACATGCATGAACAGATGGGGAATTTCAAAAAAGGGAAACTGTATTAAGAAGTATCAAATGGAAATGCCCAAAATAAAAAAACATGATATAAGAAATAAAGAATTCTTTTGATGGTCTTATCTGCAGACTAGATTCAGTACAGCAAAGAATCTAAGAATCTGGAAATAAGGCAGCAGAAATTCCCCAAAATGAAACGCAAAGAAAATAAAAATAACAAAGCATCCCAGATATCAAACATGTACAGGTGGAATCCCAGAAAGAGACAAGAAAGAAAAGGGGGACGAAGGAATATCTGAAGAGATGATGGTCAATAACTTTGAAAAATTTATGAAATACAATAAACCATAGACCAAACAAGCTCAAAGAACTCCAAGCAGGATAAACACACACACACACACACACACACACACACACACACACACACACACACTCACACTCACCCCTAGACATATCATAGTCAAAATACTGAAAACCAAAGCCAAAGAGAAAATCTTGAAGACATTAAAAAAAACATTTTAAAAGTACTGAAACAAAAGCATACCACAATAGCAACAATGTTCCACATTTGTGAGCCTTGACAATTATAAGCAGCTGCAGCAGGAGCAGGTATTACACTTACTGATCACTTATTACATGTCAGACACTGTTCTAAGTGTCACAAAAACCCTATGAATTATAATTAATATCTTGTTTTACAGATAAAGAAATTGAGAGACAACAAAGTTAATTGCTCAGAATCACAGAAGCTGTGGAATCAGGATTCAAATCTCAGCCATGTGGCACTAGGGTCCATACTCACAATCACTGTACCATTCTCTTGGGTAGATCCCCCCTAAATGGATCAAGACCTTTATATCCACTCCAATAAGGCAGCACCACCATACACAAACAAAACCTGCCCAGTCTGTGCTCCTAAATAGGAAACAACATTGATAATATGGAGAACACAAACACCCGTTATCACTACTGGGGTTGGCAGTGAATGTTAACACAGTTTACACAGTTCCTTCTAAATTAGATAAACACTTCTAGGTAATAGAAAATCTCGGCTTTAACTGTACTATGTATGTATTTTTGTGTTGAACTATACCTACTTGTTCTTACAAGAGCACTCCCACTCAGAACCACGTCTCTCTTCCCTCCCTTAAAGCACAGTGAAAACAATCATATCATGGAAAAAGTTATTGCTACTATCAAGCTGTCTCTGCTCACAGCAGGTACGGTCTCCAAGTAACAATTTTGCCATAGTACCATGATTAAGTTATTTTTAATAAGTTTTATATTTAGAATAATTTTACATTTATAGAAAAGTTGCAAAGATACTACAGACAATTCCCTTATGCCCTCATACAGTTTTCCTTGTCATTAATATCTTACATTACCATGGTACATTTGCTAAACCTAAGAAACCAACATTGATACATAACTATTAACTAAACTCCATACTTCAATCAGATTTCACTAATTTTTCCATTAATGCTCCTTTTCTGTTCCAGAATCCAATCCAGGTATCACACTGCATGTAACTGTCAAGTTTCCTTATTCTCCTCTAGTTTGTGACAGTTTTCCAGACAGTTTCCTTGTTTTTCCTGACTTTGACAGTTTTCAAAAAAACTGGCCAGGTATTTTTACAAAATGTCTCTCAATGTGAGCTTGTCTGATATTTTTCTCATGGTTAGAACAGGGTTATGGATTTTTGGAAAGAACACCACAGGGTGAAGTACCATTCTCACACGTCATATCAGAGGTACGTGATATTCAGAAAATATTGGTGATATTAACTTTGATCACTTGGTTTAAGAAGGGTTTGCCAGATTTCTTCACTGTAAAGTTATTATTTTTCCCTTTCCATACTCTATTCTTTGGCTGAAGTAACTAAGTCTAGCCTACTAGACTACAGAAGTACAAGATGGGAATTAATCTCCACCTTCTCAAAGTGGGGAATGTATATACATTATTTGAAATTCTTCTGTAAGAAAGAGTTGTATCTTCTCTCCTGTTTTACTACTTTATTTTATAAAATGGTCAGGTAAAGAATATGTTTTTAGCTGGGATTTCACCTTCTTAAACAAAACCAAAGAACAAACCACTAGCCCACTTTTCAGCTTAACTGTACTAAAAAGAAACAAATTTAAAGGTCGCATTTGAGTAAACAATTTTTTCCAATTCATCTGTATAAAGTTAACATTAGGGAAGAAGCAAAGAAGATCCAAGGTATGGAAGATGGAATAGGACTTGATCTTCACATTAATGGGCAAACACAGCCATACACACACACTCCCTCTCCCTTTGAAGTAGGGTGACCAGGATAGAAGAAAGGAAAGGACGAAAGTGACTGAAACTGGTGTTTCCCTTTGTAGGGGCTGGGCCTCAAAGAAAGGATGGATAGATGGAAAGAACTTGAGCAAGGTGAATGAAGGGTTAGGCGAAGACGCCTGCCCGAAGCCGCTTGTTTACTGAGTGCAAAGGTCAGCTGAAAACAGCTGACCTGTATGGAAAGAAAGGATGGATGGATGGATGGAAAGAACGTGAGGGTCAGGTGAAAATGCCTGCCCAAAGTTGCTTTGCTTGCTGAGTGCAAAGGTCAGCTGAAAACAGGTGACCTGTGTGGAAGTTGTTAAAGAAATTAACAAACGGCCCTGACCCTTTGCACGTGTTCTTGGAAATAAATATGGGGAGGAACTTAGCTGAGGAGGCCATTTTCTCCTTCAGATTTTGGTCTCTTCCTTTCTCTCTAAACACCACGTGTTTCAAGTAATCGTTCATTCCTTTGCTACCGAGCTCGGGAGTGAAGAAGCGAGCCGCAACACCCCTTTACTATTGATAACAGATGACTGGTGCTGCCATTTGCTATTGGAAATTGCAACTCTGGAAGCAGAGGACTCCTGATAGCCAGGTATGTTGGAATAAGAATTATAAATTATTCTTGGTTAGACTATAAATATTTCCCATTTCCCAGATAATCAGTCTTCAATTCAATCAATTAGCACACAGGAAACTGAACCCTTTTGAACAAGGAGATTGCCTCATAGTAAACTGAACATGAAAATGCCTAGGAAATCCCACACTCAAAAGACCTGCACTTAAAAGCTACAAAAGTTGAAGGTTTCAGACAACAATAAAAACAACACTAAGAAAAAAAAAGTTGAGAGAAATCCTAAAAGAAGAAGAAATCAAAGGGGAGAGGGGGTGGAAGGACAGAGAAGAAGAAGGAAACAAGATGAAATGAATATTATCTGCAAAAGTAACCATTCTATGAACATTTGTAAGAAGTATTAATATATAAGACTCAAATATTTTTCCAGAAGGCTAAAATGTAACTAATGTAATTAGTTTGGTCATCTATTTGTACTGTACAGAAAGAGTTTCCAAACTTGTTTAGTGTAGAATAGATCTGCCCAGGAATAAAGTATTCAGCTAATGGTCTGCAAAATAACAACATTCTATTCTTGTTCCTCAGCCCTTCTTCTTTCTTGGCTCATAGCTCCACTGTTCACATAATTCCAATGGGTCCTCTAGAATCCCTAGTATTCTATCACGTGTCTTTATTGTTTTCTGTTTTTACCTAAAATCCTCCTTCCTACTTCCTTACCTTAAATATAATTTCACCTAAAAGTAATCACAATTCTGTAAACTTCCAAAAAGCTTTAGAGTTTACAAAATACTTTCCCTCTTATTCCCTTAATCTTTATAATAATAAAAACACCATGGTGTATTACCATCTTACAAAGGAAACACGGATAACTTACATCACCAAATGCCATATCAGTTCTCCCAAAGGGTACCCGCAATAACGCTTTACAAACCCACCTCCACTTGAAGGTCCGAATTCACTTGGTGATTCAGCACACTGCAGTTCCCAAAGGTCCCAGCTGACTTTCTGTTCAACAAATCTAATATATGCTTTATGGTTTTCTTACATGACTTCTCTGGGCCAACAACCCTCATTTGAAATGTTATCTTCTTTGGGTTCTTGCTGGCACTACTTTTTATTAATACTTTTTCTTTTTCTCTAGCTACTCCTCATTCTTATTCTAAGGTCCCATCTTTCTAAACCTAGTAAATGTTGGGGTCTGTCCTTGGCTTTTATCTCTCCATGCTGTATGTTCTTTCTGAGCAATCTTACCCAAACTCAAAGTTTCAAATGCCAACAATATTCTGGTGACTCCCAGAAGCACATACCTAGTCCTGAATTTATCAACTCCAGACTCTTAATTAAATTGTGCCTATCTTCAAAGTTAATGCAGCCAAAATTAAAGTCAATATCTTTTCTCTTTTCAAAACCTGATTTTCCCCATATAAGTCCTACACATCTCTTATATGCCCAATCCAGAAATCAGAGGTCGTTCAGATTTTGTTAGCTCCCACACCAAACCCTCGTATCTACTCCACTTCCAAATAGCAGTCAAATCTGTCTCCTCCTTTGTATCCTCATTGCTTCTGATTTAGCTCAGGCCTTCGTATTTCTCTCATCCAGACTACTGGTCTACTATACAGTGAGCTCCTGAATACTGATTTCGCCCTTTCAATCTGTCATTTATCTTGCTGACAGAAAGTTTATTTTAAAACACAATCAGATCACCTCACCAGCACTTACCTTCAACATTCAAAAATAAACACCCTCTTCTCTATCCTAGCTGGTGTCTCATAGGGTAAATCCAAACACCTTTGCTACTGAAGACACTCGATGATCTGGACTAAGCTTACTTACCCTTTCAGCATCATTTCCTTCCAATTTTCCATCTCGCCCTGCATTTTCCATCTCAGCATTGCAACCTACACCCTCATCAAATCAAAACTCCTCAAGTTTCCTAAACACATTATGACAGCTCTGCCCAATAGAACTTTCTGTGATGATGCAAATGTTCTATATCTGTTCTATACATTACCAGACACATGTGGGTAACTGGTAGCTTAAAATGTGGCAAGTGTGACTAAGGTAATGAATTTATTTTATTGAATTCTAATTAATGTAAAGTTAAATTGTCACATGTAGCTAGTGACTATCAAATTAAACCGTGCCGGTCTATGCTTTCTATTTCTCTATATCTTGGGGTATGTCCTCTGTCCCTCTGTATTCCTCTGGTTCCTTTCTTTATCCTTCTCATGCTGATTTTTAACTACAAATTCAATTACTCCAATAGATATAAAGCTATTCAACTTATGTTTATTAATCCCTTTCACGTAAATTGTGAAGTTTATATGTATAAGTTTAAAGTTATTTATAATAATCTTTTTATTCTTTTAATATCTGTAGAGATGAGAGACCTCTGTCATTCTTGATTTGGTCATTTGTCTTCTCTTTTTGCCTGATCAGTATGACTAGAGTTTTAACAATTTTGTTATCTTCTCAAAGAACCTGGTTGGCTTCATCGACTGTCTCTATTGTTTTTCTGTTTCATTGACGTTTATTGTATTCCTTCTGTAAACTTCTGGTTTCATTTGTTTTTCTTTTTCTAGTTTTTTAAGGTAAAATAAGAGGTTATTGATTTGAGATGTTTCTTCTTTTCTAATGTAGGTTTTCAGTGTTAAAATTTCCCATTAAGTACTGCTCTAAATGCATCCAAGTAATTTTAACATGTTTTGTTTTCATTTTCATTTGGTGCAAAAAAAATATCTAATTTCAGTTTAGATATTTTCTTTGACTCATGAGTATTCAGAAGTGGAAAGTAAGAAGAAATAAAGAAAAAAACCTCAGTCATAAACATCTTCAATACTTCTTGACATAGAAGAATATATTAAGGTATATTACGATATATTACTATATATTAAGGTATATTACGATACTTTGCAAACAAAGTATTATAATACTTCTCAAACAAAGAGACCAAGACTTCTCTCAGGGCAATATGTAAAATGTCTCTCAAATAATCTCCATTATTAGAAAAGCATTTCTAACCTAAGTAACTTAAAAAATGAAACTTGAATATGCTCATGTGCTCATTAACTCAACGCTTATGTTTCCCATTAAAATACAAAATGGTCCACCTTCTTTAGACTTTCATTGAGTTAAAAAGTTTTTTCTTTTTGAAAAGGTACTTATAATAGGGAAGAAAAATTGTCTCTACAAGTCCTAATGTAAATATGTTTAAAGTAACCAATCAGAATGACATTCACAGAACCAAACAAAAAAACTATCCTATAATACTAAGTTTTAAACATGGAACCACACATAACCCCTGTGGCACAATATAAACAAACTTCTCAATGCCTGAATCAGAAGGAATGTGTAATATGATGGCTTCTTCATGACTGATTTTCCATGATGATGCTGACCCCAAACATAAACTCTTTTATTACTGATAAAAATCAGCACATCAACTCTATGCTTGAAGAAGCCAACTAAGTTGCCAGCTGAGTTGGATTGGGGAAGGTAGGCAGACACATTTGAATCAAATTAAAGTATGGCTCCATACAGCAAATGAAAGGAACAGAAAGCTGATCCCTACCCTCCTCTAGAACTATGTGATCAGGAGGCAGAGAGTTATTTTTGAGACACAGCAAACAATGACAATGGCATTAATAGTGGGGGGAAACCTAAGAACAGTGTTAAATGCTACCCCTATCTTGCTAAAATCTATGTAAATATCAAAAAAATTAAAATGGAGTACTATGACTTGACTAACCACATACCAGTTGTCTCTGTTTAAAAAAAATATTTTAGAAAATTCCCAAACCACTTCTGAAATAAGGTACTTCAATAAAAATATGTGAATAAGAAAGCAAGTACTAGGAGTGGGTTCTTAGAATAAAACACAACCATAACGAGGGAGCTTGCCAAAATTCAGTAATTTATACAAATCTTGAAAGACTCTGATAGTAAAAAGAATGGACTAGACAAGTCACAGTAAACTTCTAAGGTGGATATCTGTTAAAAATGTAGTGGAAAGAGAAGAATAACTCCTAATTCTATAGGCTGTTTTTCCTAATTTATTTTTTGTTAATTTATGAAATAGAATTTCATTCAACCTGAACTACTAGAGAGGAGGTAGCTGAATTTTATTCAACCCGAACTACAGAGAGGAGGTAGCTGCACAAAAAGCTCTAGGGATCTGCAGAGGGATGCCCTGACTCTTTGGGTGAGTACTAATCTGCATATTCATGCAGTGAAACACCTGAGGCCAGTGAAAGAACCATTGGAAAGCAGAGGGATGCCCTCTTTGGGTGAGTACTAATCTGCATATTCATGCAGTGAAACACCTGAGGCCAGTGAAAGAACCATTGGAAAGCAGAGGCTGAACCATAGCCAGGGCTGACACAGAGCCAAAACTAGGTAGCACTCCCATCAGCCAGAGCAGAGAAACTATATACTTACTACACAAGGCATTTGGTAGGGCGCTCAGAAAGGTCATATCTCAGTAATGTGGCTAACTTAGCCCAAGAATAATAGAAACACTGGACACACTCTAATAAAGCTTTTTAAAAAAATCTTTTTATTTCTAGTAAAGCTTTAAAGCAAGATATACATTAATTCCAAATAATTGGGTTTCTGAACAAAGACAAAAACTTTTTATAATATATGAAAAGTAAAACAAATTAAGGTTCATAGGACAAAGGGTAAATGTTATTCTACTTTTTAAAAAAGTGTTGCTCCTGTCTTTTTTTTTCTTATTATTTTTAACTGACACATATTTATGGGCACAGTGTGATATTTTGATACTTGTATATAATGTATAATGATCAAATCAGGATAATTAAGGTTCCTTTAACAAGTAGTAGTACAATATTAACTCAAAGTAGATTTTGATTATTTAAATTGTATAATGTAATCCCTAAAGCAACCACTAAATAGTAATGTAAAGTGATGGAGCTAAAATCCAATAAAGGAATCAAAATAATATACTGAAAATTTAACTATCAAAAAATGAAGCAGGAAAGAAACCTCAAAAGCAAAACGTAGTAAGACAAATAGTGAACCAACAGCACAATGGTAGACCTAAATTTAATATCAATAATTACATAAATATAATAGACTCAGACTGTATAAAAAAAAGCTGGACCTAACTATTAATATATGCTGTCTATAGGAGATGCACTGAAAATAAAAGTACAGATAAGTTGCAAGGACAGAGGATAGAACAAGACATACCATGCAAGCAGTAAGCATAAAGGAGTTATTTTAACTATATTAATATAAAATAAAATAGACTTCAAGAGAAGTATCAGAAAGGGAAGAAAATTTCATGATATTGAAAAGGTAAGTAAATCGGGACTATATAACAAAAATAAAGATATATATAATAATATATACCTATTAACATTGCTTCAAATGACACTATCAAGTATCTTGATCCAATTGATAATTAAATTTAGAAAACTCAACCCCAACAACTGTAAAATACACATTGTTTTCAAATGCAAATAGAATGTTCATCAATATACATCACACAGTAGTAGGCTATAACAGAAGTCTGACTAAATTAAAAAAGGCTAAAATTAAACAGAATATGCTCTTTAAGCACAAAGAAATTCTATTAGAAGTAAATAACAGTAAGAAATCAATAACAATATACTTCTGAATAACTCATGTATCAAAGAAGGAATAAAAAATATTTTAAAATAATTCAAACTGAATGAGAATACAGATATAACATTCCACGATTTGTGGGATATAGCTAAAGCAGAGCTTAGATAGATATTTGTATCTTTAAATGCTTAATAAAAATAAAGAAAGGCTTAAAAACAATGATTTCAGTTTCTATCTTAAGATGCTAGGAGATGAACAAAGTGAGTGGAAAGAAGGAAATAAATATAATAAACGAAAGGAAGGAAATAAATATCAAGAAAATAAAAAAGAAACAAAACAAAACACATGAAAAAAATTAAGAATGCCAAAAGAAGGATTTTTGAATATAAATAAAATTGATAAACCCTACAAGACTGATGGGAAAGAGGAAAAACACTTAATATTTACCAATAGTAGAAGAAAGGCATAAAAGAGGCGGTATCTCTACAGAAGTGACACTAATCAAAAGGAAGAGTCCAAATTCCTTTAATGGTGAATAGTTTGTTTTGAACCAACCACAAATGATAATTGAAAGCTCTAGAGATAAAAATTCTAGATATTAAAACCCCAACTCTCTAAAGGTACTGGAAATGAACCAGAAACAGGAAAATGGGAGGGGAGTTACCAAGTATCAGAAGGAAAAAACAGTAAGTGACTTTCCTATTCTTATGGCTTTCTGCATTCTGAGGCCTGAGTGTACGCCTCAGTCAATGCTGGGCAGAATGGCTAAATCTTGAATAAAAACAGTCTTACCTATTGTTAAATCAGAGAACAAAGTTAAGAATGAAACTGTCAGATGGAAATTGAGGAGGAATACTGCAGGAAGGAGAAAGAAGTGCACAAATCCTATGTAGTAGACTCTAAATCTCTGGCTGACACCTGAATTACGCATGCAGAGAAGTCTCCAGGTGGCCCAGCTAGGACTAAATAAACTGATGAAAGATTTCAGTTAGTGCTTAATCTCAAAAAACAGAGTTTGGTGTCTGAATTCAGACAAAATGAAACAAAATTCAAAACTCTTTAGAGGAATACAATTGAATGCAAATTATCTACAATGTATCATTCCCAATATGGAGGAGATAATTCAAAATTATACGAAAATGTGACCCATGAAAGCAATCAGTGAAGACCAACACTAAAATGACCCAAATGTTGGAGTTATCCAAAAGGGATTAAAATAGGTATTATAAATATGCTAATAATGAATAAACAAATAAGAAAATCTACACAGAAAAGGAGAAACTACAAAATTAAAATGGATATTTTAGAATTAAAAAATTCAATATTTGAAATGAAAATTTCACTGAAAAAACTTTTAAAAGAAGATTAGAGATATAAGAAGAATTAGTGAGCTTCAAGACAGATCAATATACATAATCTAATCTGAGAAGTAGAAAGAAGATTTTAAAAATAAACAGACTGAATGAACTTTGGGACAATATTACAAGGTATATTGGAGTCCCAGTAAGAGAAAAGCAAAATAAAGGGTTAGAAAAAATACATGAAGAAATAATGGCTGAGATTTCCCCAAATAGTTGAAATATATAAATGTTTATGTTCAAAAAGCTCAGCGAACCCCACATAGGAAATGAAATCATACCTAGACACATTGTAGTAAAAGCACATTGAAAGAGAAAGAATAATAACAGACTACATGCAAGTGAAAAATGATATGAACTATAAATTCTCATAAGAAATACTTATAAAAACAATGGAGTGAGAAGAAAGTAGAATAATATATTTAAAGTGCAGAAATAGAAGAATCATGGACTATTATTAACTTCTTATGTGAAGAAACCCAGCAACATAGATTAGGAAATTCCTTGAAAAATACAACTAACAAAAACTGAGACAAGATGAATTAGAGAATATAAACAGTCTTAAATATATTTTAAAAACTGGATGTGTTATCAAGTTTAACAAAGACAACTTCAGGCTTTGCTTTACTGGTGAATTCTATTATATCAATGATCGGAGGAATGAATAAAATCAATCTTACACAAACTTTTTAGGGAAACAGAAGATAAAAAAACTTACCCTACCAATAGTGTTAGGTAGAAACTCTAATACCAAAACATGACAGAGACACTTGAGGAATACGCCTCATAAAGTAACAAAAATCTTAAGCAAAATATTAGCATATTGAATCGAGCAACACATAAAAAGAGTACATCAATTTTTGGACAGGGGTAGGCTCGTAGGGGGAATGAAGAGAAGGTGAATAATGGGTACAAATATACAATTTAATAGAAGAAATAAGACCTAGTATTAGATAGACCACTAGGGTACTATAGTTTACAGTAATCTGTTGGGTATTTCAAAATAGCTAGAAAAGAAGAATTCAAATGGTTCCAGCATAAAGAAAAGACAAATATGTAAAGTGATGGATATCCCACGTACACTGATTTTATCCGTACACATTATATGAACGTATTAAATTATCACATGTATCCTCAAACTACATACATCTCTTATCATCAACTTAAAAAAAAGGAATACATCATCATGATCAGGTAAGGATTATCCCAAGAAGGAAACACTAATATTTGAAAAATATTTTTATCAGTGAAATCCACCATATTAACTGAATAAAGGAGAAAGACTACATGATATTTTCAAATAAATGCAAAATAGACATTGGATATAGTTCAACATTCATTCACAATAAAAATATTAAAACTAGTACTAGAAGGAAACTTCCTCAATCTGATGAGGAAATCTACGGAAAGCTTGTAGCTAACATCATATATAATATGAAAAACAATGTTCTCCCCCATACTGGGAAAAAGATAAAGACATCGATTCTATTTAACATTGTACTAAAGGTCCTCCAAGAAAATCATGAAAAAAAATTAAGATTGGTACAGATTAGTAAGAAAGAACTAAAACTGATTCTATTTACAAACTACATGATTATATAGAAAATGCCAAGGAATCAACCAAAAAACCTACTAAAACTATTAAATAAGGTTAAATAAGGTCTCAGGATACAAAATCAATGGATAAATATTAATGATATGCTAGCTGCAAACTGGTAAATTTTAAAAATTTCCATTAGAATAGTGCCAAAACACAAAGTACTTAGGAATAAAATTAACAAAAGCAATGCAAATACTTTACACCTAAAACTTCAAAACATTGCTGAGAAAAATTAAAGAACAAGTAAATAAGTGGAGAGATTTAACATACGTAGGGATTAGAAGACACAATGCCATTAAGATGTCAATTTTCTGCAGATTATCTTATGGATTCAACAGTCTCCTAATCCTAATTCCAATAAGGCTTTTTATAGAAACTGACCAGATGAATTTGAAATTTATATAGAAATACAAACTAGAAAAACCAAAATAATCTTGACAAAGAACCAATATGGAGGATTTATATGACTTACCAAAAAAGCTACAGTAATCAAGACAGTGTTGTATCAGCAAAAGAAAGAAATACAGAGAGTCCAGAAATAGACATTTATTTTCAATAAAGATACATAAAAAAAAGTCATTCAACAAATACTACTGAAATAGCCAGAGGGAAAAATTACTTCAACCCCCACCTCAAAACATATATAATTTTAAATCAAGGTAGGTCAAAAACTTAAACATAAAAGCCAAAACTTTAAAACTTCTGGAGAAAAACACTGGAGAATATGTCTATTACCAACAGGTTAGCAAAGATTTCTTACACAGGCCCTAGATTATATCATTAGCAAGTATGCCTGATCCTACATATCTCACAGTATCCACAAAAGAAAGGGACACATTAAGTTTCCCAAATAAAGCAAAGTGGAAGAGGTGGCCTGAGAAATTACATAATAGGACTACATAAGATTTAATATTCACAATTCTTTGTGGGCATATATATGGTTGCCTAATTCATAAATTCAAAGATGAATCAATTTGATCACTCAAGATATTACTGAAAATGTATATTTTCAATATAGTCCATGAAAAATAAGAACTAGTAATAAAAATGCGATGCCTGAAGTTGTCTATGTTATAAACTATTTGTTTAATACATATTTTTATATATTCAAGTATTTCACATATAAAGTCCAAAGCTCCCTATTTAAAGTCCTTTACCTTTTATTTTTTGGGGGGGAGGCAGAATTTGCTGCAATAAAACCAACTTTATTCAGGTTTTTCAGGAATCCTTTACTTACCTGAACATTTATCTAAATTAACAACTATGATGAGAAAGGACTTTATCTGGTAAAAATTCTGTTTGTTATATTTGCAAAACTCCATGTCCTTGAACTAGATCATACAAACATCATGCATTTGCATTTGACATTTATCTATTATATACTGTTGCCTGTAATGGTTTGGTCCTTTTTATTGCTAAATATAATAACGCTCTATCATATAGATCAACCACAGTTTGTATATTCACTCACTCATCGAAAGACACTTGGGCTGTTTCTAGTTCTTGGCAATTACGCATAGTGTCGCTATATATATTTACATAGAGTAGTGTGATCAGAAGTGTTCATTTTTCTAGGATAAATGCCTAAAAGTAGGATTTCTAAATCATAAGTTTATGTTTAACTTTGTAAGAAACTGTCAAATGTATTCTAAAGTGGCTATACCATTATACATACGTATATCATGACCAATGTATGAGAATTCTAGTTCCTCTGCATTCTTGACAGCATCTAATATTGTCAACATTGTTTCTTATTTTACCCATTCTAGAAGGTGTGTAATGGTAATGCATGGTGGTTTTAATTATTAGCCTTTCCCTAATGAGTAAAGATGTTGATTGAGCATCTTTTCAAGTGTTTATTGCCATATCTATGCTGCCTTTGGTGAAGTTTTATTAATAGTTAAAGTCATTGCCTTTTTATATTAGGTTGTTTTCTTATTGTTGAGTTTTGAGATTTCTTTAGATAAGTCTGTATACACCTCTGGATGTGGTTAGAAAATATTTTTTCCCAGTCTATGGCATATTTTTTCATTCTCTTTAACAGTGTCTTTCACAGATAAGACTTTTAAAAATAAAATCCAATTAAGCATTTTTTTTTTCTTGCATCATGCTTTTGGTGTCACCTCAGAAAACTCTTTTCCTAACCCAAGTCACCATTGCATCTTTGTCAAAACTACTGATATTTGTGTGGGTCCAGTTCTAGAGTCTCAATTCTGTTCCATTAATCTGTGAATCAGTCCTTCCACCAGTGCTGTACTATTATAGATTACTGAAGCTTTATAAATATGTCTTAAAACTGGGTAATGTGAATGTTCCAACTTTTTTTTCTTTTAAAAAATTGTTTTGACTATTCTAGCTCCTTTAATTTTCCATTCAAATTTTAGAATCATCTTGTCAATAGCTACAAAGAATCTTGCCATAATTTTGACAGGGATCTACTTATGAAATCCAGGATAATCACTTCAGAAATGTTGAATTTTCCACTCCACTGAATATGGCCGATTTGTTCATTTATTTAGGCTTTCTTGATTTCTTTCGAATGCATTTTATAGCTTTTAGCATATAGATCTTGCATATATTTAATAGCTAACTGTTTCACTTGGGGAGGAGGAAGTATTGTAAATGGTGCTATTTTTTTAAACTTCAGCTTCCAGTTATTCATTGTGATAGATATTTGTATGCTGATATTGAATCCTGGAGCATTTCTAACCTCACTTATTTCAAAGACATTTTTCTGATTTTTGTTTTTTAAGATGGCTTTGGGATTTTTATAAAGATAATCAAAGCTTAAACCTAATCCCTAATCCTCCTCTTCCACCATGCCCAAGATTTTTTTGCTATCTGTGCCTTCCCTTATAGAACACATGTTTACATGCTTTGGCACATAAAAAGACATAGGCTTAGCTGAGCAGCCTTTGTTTCTTGCATTTCTTCATGACACCTGTATTATGTTCTAAAGATATGGTAGGAAAATGAAAAACTCAAGGGGCTACACAAATCACCCTAAGAATTTATTGCCATGAGACCGCCTCCTTGTATATTTTCAGGTAAAATTAACACTACCTAGTGCAAGATGATAATCTGCATTATGAAGATCACCACATGACAGCATACACAAGAGACCTAGGAAAAACCTCAAAATTATTTTGGAAAAACCTACATTCATCACAAGCCTCAAAGAATTTCTGAAGATAAAATTACAAATCAAATAAGTAACTCCCAATAAAAAATTGAGTAAATATACAGGAAAACAAAGCACTGTAAGAAAGAATCAACAAAACAACAGGCAGCAGAAACAGACCAGCAAAGGCTTTACATTTTGTAATTATCTGTCAGAGAATATAACATAACTATACTTAATATGCTTAACAAAAGAAAAAAAACAAGAAATAAAGAGAAATACATTTATAACAGAGATCTGAAGAAATCAACCAGAAACAAAGAGATAATATGAAGAAAAATGAAAAAATATGAAGAATAGAATGAAGTGATCTAATATTTATCTACTCAGTTTCCAGAAGGAAAGAGTGAAAGAAAGGGGCAATAGTAGTACATAAAGAAATAATAACTTAAAAATTTTCACTCACAACAAAACACAAATCCACAGATTCAAGGTGACAAATTAATTCTTAAGCAGGGAAGGATGAAGAAGAAGATTTATACCTAGAATCACCACAATGAAATCACAAAATAGAACTTAACTGGACAATTTACTTATTGACCAACTCTAGGCAAGCAATATAACCTTTGTGAACTTTAGTTTTCTGAGCTACAAACACATGAATATAATAAAGAATTGCTATTTTTTCCAGTCATTATTTATTCTTATCACTACAAGTAATCTTTATATGAAACATGGCTATGAAAACAGCCTGACTATATTTCCTTCTAGTTCTCCAAGTCAAATCATAGAAATAATTAAATATATTAGATGATATAAGTTTTGTGGAAAAAAAGACTACGATGAGTCACAACGTGTTTGTAATCATAAAATTGACCCCCAAAATGTTTCTCAACTTGGTGCATAAAAAAATGCGAAAATGTTCCTGAAGTTTGTAGCACTGAAGTTTTTCCAAAAAATAAATAATTGATGAGATACAATCTTATCCTTATTAATCTGTCGCAACAACCTCCCCCAATAGTGCAGTAAATGTGTTACTAAACAATAACTTATTGCTTCAAAATAAGATTAAAAGCTAAAAATGTATTTAGATGCTGATGTGAAAGTTGTCAGAATTAAAATGAAGACAATATATTAAAAACAACAACAACAAAAAAACACCCTGACAAATAGAGCCAGGAAAGGCTATGGAGAGTTCTCATGCATAAATTCCTGATAACAAAAAACTATCACAAAAGACTTAAAAACTACAACTTCACACAAAGACTACCACAACCTTATTAAAAAAAAAATTTCTTAGAGGACAGCAACTGCCTGCCCAACCTCAGATTGGCAGTCACCCTTACTATTAAATCCTTGTAGCCAAGGGTTAGTATCTTAAGATAATTATGTAATCTTGCTCATTTTTCCTTTACTGAATATGCACGTGGTTTACTATGGCAAATGTATTTCCATTGCAATGCCCTATTCCCAAATAAATATCATTTTCTTTTAGACAGCCTCTCTCTGTTATCTAGGTTAACATACATGGTGTTACAGATGGGATCTGAAGAAAGATCACTATTAGAAAGAATTGGCAATTCTTGGAACCAGTGTGTAGTACACACTTGAGCCCTTTGAGCTCTCTACTTCCACAACTTGCTTTTTCTGCCCTGATGAGTCTTCTCTCAGGCCAAGCCTCCTTCTCTTTGGTAGAAGCTCTTGACTTTATTTAGGATCTGATATGGATAAAGGTGCCTTAATAAAGGACCTTACATCCCTCTTGGGATGATAAAAGACTTTTTGTTTTTTCTAGCAAGTCCTTTCTGGTATAAGAACAAGTGTATTTCTGGTTTGAGTACAGTGATTTCTACAGAATTTAAATTCCATCTGTGAGGCATGTCTTTTCTGGTGAATTCAATTTTGGTCTGCATGCCTAGTCTAATATTTGTTTAATCTGCAAGCCTGGGTTAAAATTTTTGTGAACACTCTTATCTTGGCTTCTTATAATTTGGTTAGGCAGGTCTATAAATGATTTTGGCTCTTTTCCTTTGCTTGTTTCTGAAAGTCTTTTGAGAACAAAATAAATATTCCAAATGATGGTCACAGTATGGCTATTTAAAAGCCACTTGGACAGTCACCACCATCTAAAACTATGGTCCAAACTTCTGACACTTTGACAGGATTTATGGGATCTTGTTTGCTCTTAAGAGATTAATAAGAAACAGAATGGGATTCTCAAACCTTAAGGCATGCCAAGTTTTCTGGGACTCAAGCTGCCCAGAATGGCCCCTTAAACTGATGAGCAACTTATGTAAGGAAAAATTCAGAGCTCAATTGATCATTATTCAAACTTGCTAAAAAACACCTTTCAACCATAGAGTACGTAGAGCCTTCTAAATTCTCTGTTTTCTCTGCCTACTTTGAATATGCTGACTTTTCTACTGGTGTTTGAGACCCAACTCAACTGCTATGGCATCCCAGCCAAGATTAAAAAAAAAAAAGTCTTAAATGGGCTTTCAAATTAATGGCTTTATAACTTACAACAGCTCCATGGTAACCAACAGCCTAGACCTAAGAGTCATCCCTTATCATGTAAATTGGCTTTGCCTGACTAACAATTGTTTAAGAGTCATGAAACATTAATAGTTAATTGAACAATTGATAGTCTAAAAGGAAAGACTAGATAAATGTTTACAAAAGTTAGGCTCTCAGAACAAACAGATCAAAATCTTGAGCTTGGAGCAATATTATCAGCTATATCTGTCTGGTATAAAAATTGCTTTGTCTGCCACACAGGGCCAAAAAGAAAACCCAAATCAAAAACAAAAAGAAAAACCCTGCTAAAATGCTTTCCTGCCCACATTGACTAGTAAAGCAAACCAGACCAGCAAACAAAAGATAGATTCAAAGATACTTAGAGATTCTGTTTTTCTTATAAAATTCAGCCAGTGTTAGCTAAAATGTAAACAATGAAAATTTAAAACAGCCAGGCATGGTAGCTCGTGCTTTAATACCAGCAACTCAAGAGGCTGATGTGGGAGGACTGCTTGAGGCCAGAAGTTCAAGACCAGCCTAGGCAACGTAGAGAGACCCTGTCTGTAAAAAAAATAAAATAAGATAAAAAATAAGAAAAATTAGATGTATGTGGTCCTACCTAGTCAAAAGGCTGAGGGAAGAGGATCAATTGAGCCCAGGAGTTTGAGGCTGGAGTGAGCTATGAGTGCACCACTGCACTTCAGCCTAGGTGACAGAGCAAGATAAGACCATGTCTCTTAAAAATATAAAATCCCATTTTTCAGATGAAAAACTATCCATGGAAAAAATTTAAATTCATCTGAAATTGAAAAAAATTCTTTTAAAACCAAACTACTTTAGACTGCTTTACCCAAAATTTTAGTCCACAGCCTTCATTAGATTACCTTCAGGGACAAATAAAGTTTAGCCACATGAACAGGTCTCAATTCTGTTAGAAATATAATTTGGACCTGTCTTTTATAAACTGGTGAGTTTGTATGTTTTATTGTGACTAAAACTGCGAAATGAAAATTATAAGATCTTTGTTTCTGTGTATATATATGCTTAGGTGTATTTATACATTTGTACATATATCATGCTGAATGTTGTGTGTCTGCATGGTAAAATTTGGCACAGTTGGGCATAAATCCCTTGAGAAATTCTATTCAGATTGGCTTAAATGAGTACTCAGTAATTAACCCAAGTGCCTCTTAGTTCATGTGATTGCAGTAAATCTTTAATAAACAGGCTATCTTTAAAATTTTTAGTGAAATAAAATAGAAATGTCTTCAGAATTGTCATCCTATGTATTTGCCTGGGCTTACTGGACAGTTTCATATTTGTCTCCACTAGATGTTTTAAGGTGTCAGGGTTTGACAAAAAAGTTGCAAAACTATAAACCCAAGCCTAAAACACAATGATCTTTGTGCAATTCTTTGATAAGACTAATTTAATATTGGTGGTTTATTAAAAACAGTTAAATCTTCTGAGTTATTGACAAAGTATCCAGGTGAACATCTGATATTCACACACTATAAAAACGATTAACAGGGAAATAAAGTTACTACCTTTGTCTAATATCTCAGTTTTCACAAATAATCTAGGTATAAATGTTAAAAATATATAAATTTGGTAAATGTGCATGTGATAATTGTTTATAAATGATCTTTTCATGCAATTTGAAATCTTTAAGTTATGTTAAAAAACAGATTCAGGACGGAAATAGAAATAGGATAGAACAAAACCAGTAAGTAGGAGAGAGAGATATAAAAAAAAGTTATTGGTACAACCATGAAGACATATTAAAAAGAAAAAGTTATGGGTATAAATATATATTTTTGGTAAGGAAGGTTTAAAAAAAGAAAATAATTTGTATGAGAAAGAATCTTGCATAAATTTTTGAGCCCAAATAAAATGAATGACTAGTTATTTAAAAAGTAAGTATAAGGCCAGGCGCGGTGGCTCACGCCTGTAATCCTAGCACTCTGGGAGGCCGAGGCGGGCGGATTGTTTGAGCTCAGGAGTTCAAGACCAGCCTGAGCAAGAGCGAGACCCCGTCTCTACCAAAAATAGAAAGAAATGAATCAGACAACTAAAAATATGTAGAAAAAAAAAATTAGCCAGGCATGGTGGCACATGCCTGTAGTCCCAGCTACTTGGGAGGCTGAGGCAGAAGGATCGCTTGAGCCCAGGAGTTTAAGGTTGCTGTGAGCTAGGCTGACGCCACGGCACTCACTCTAGCCCGGGCAAAAGAGTGAGACTCTGATTTTTTTTTTTTTTTTTTTTTTTTGAGACAGAGTATTCAGTCACACAGAAGGTTCTTAGGAGACTAGTCATGTGACTCATGGACTCCCTCAGCCATTGAAGCCAAATATAGAGTGGGATCATCCAGAGAAGATCTGTGGAAAAGCCTCTTGTCTAACAGAATGAATGCCCAAGACATACACAGAAAACCCACAAGCTTCTTGAGAATGTCATATCAGCAGAGTGAATTTCAGAAGTTCACAGATTGATAGGAATTGTGTCTCAGGACGAATTCCCAGAATCTCTCCCATACTTAATCTAGATGATGTAGATCATGAGATTTGAAACTTTTGAGCTGATGAGATTTAAAAGAGATTCTGGACTTTGAGCTGATGCTGCAATGGGGTTAGACTTTGGGAACATTGGGATGGGGTCAATGTGTTTTGCACGTGGGACAGACATGAATCCCTGGGGGACAGAAGGCAGGCTGTGGTGGGCAGAATAATAGTATACCCAAAGATGTCAACAACCTAATCCCATAAGCATGTGAATATCTTACAGTATTATCTGGCGAAAGGGACTTGGCAGATATGAAAAAATTGAGAATGAAAAGGTTATCCTGGATTATTGGGGTAAGCCCAGTGTAATCACAAGGGTCCTTATGTGAGGGAAGAAAAAGGGAGCCAGAGAAGGAGATGTGACGACAGAAGAATACGTTGAAGCGATGCAGAGCCAGGAGTCAAAGAACATGGGCAGCCTCTAAAAGCTAGAAAAGCAATTTTAAAAAAGGAATCTTCCCGAGAGCCTCCAAGAAGATCACAGCACTGGTAACACCTTGATTTGAGCCCACTGAGATTGACTTGGAATTTCTGACCTCCAGAATTGTAATATAATGATTTCTGTTGTATTAAGCTACTAAGTTTGTGGTAACTTGTTACAAGCAGTAGGAAATGAATACAAACACTTTAAAGAATTCATAAACAGAAAATTTGAACTTAAAAATTAACAGATTTGGAAGGGTCTTAGCAGTAATCTACTAAACAATATTAAATTCTAAAATGTATAAAGCCATGGGAAAAAAATAAGTTTTTTTTCCTCACTAAGGCCTTCAAAAATTGCTTAGGTTTTTGTATTCCCAGTGAAATATTTAACAGTAGTAGTAGCAATAATAATGATGATGATAATATCGAGGAACTCTGAGTGCTTACTATATACACCAGGCACCATGCTAAGCCTTTACATGCATTTGTTACAGCATATAATCTCTTCAACAACCATATGAGGTAGAATCTGTTACATATCCACAGAGGGAAAAACTGCGGTTTAAAAAATATTTTGGTCAAGTTCATGCAGCTAAAAATGAACATATCCTTGTGTTGAATACAACTATGTCTTGTACCTTTTTCAGCCTCTATACTACACAGCTTCATACAATGTCATTCTCTGGGTCTGTGTTTCTTGCCTCAATGCTTAAGAGAATAGATAGCTTGCTCTGCAAGAAAATAAAGCAGCTTTTAAAAGCAGATAAAGTATCCTACATGCAATCCTTTCGTACAAGGTCACACCGGGGGAGCGGAGAGTTAAAGAGAAAATAGAAATTTTGGTTAATTGACACATGACCAAGGTCTTTTTTGGTTTAAACATTTATTAACAGTTTTAATAAAAAGTCTAAGTCTTCTCTTCTGCCTTGGAAAGCTAAGCATTTTTAAAGTAAAGAATGTTATACCTACTTGATGGCTTACAAGGATTCACAGTCACAATTCTAATTCCCAATTACAGTATTGTCACAGAAGAGGTAGAATACGAGGCTAAAAATGGCAAGACCTTAGAAATTACACTGTAAGTTGATTCTAGTAATTTCAATAAACTAAATCCAGGCATTAGCTTACTGTCATATAAATTGTCTTTTGATTATAAAACAGAGCTTTTGGTAGATTTGGGGAGCCTGAAGCACATGGCTGATTTTCCCTCAAGATTTCTGCCAAACACCGGGGATATGAAGGAAAGAAGGTTAAAAGTAATCTAAGGTTGATAGTCAGGAAAGCCACCATTGGAGGGTGATTAGAAGGAGGCATAAGGGGAGCTTCTGCAGTACTGATAACGTATGGCACAACTATAGTGGGCAGCTAGGGGTGAACTGGTTCCAATGACTTTTTCATTCTTCTCCTGGGCACGTCTCAGTAACAGAAAAGCAAGAGGTAAGTACAAACACTCAGTGCCCTCTGTTAAAGCACAGGTTTGAAAATGGCATACTAGCTATTACCTCAGCCTTATTCTATTTGGCTAAATAGGTTACATGATTATGCTCAAAATCAACAGAAAGGTAGATAAACACAACTACAAATCCTATGGACGACTGGATATGGGAAGTGGGTAAAGAACTGGGACCACACAGACTCTGGTTTAATTCTGTCACTACTAAGTAAGCCTACGTGGATAACAAAGCCTACTTCAGTTTGGCTTTGGAAATAGAGATTCTTCTGTGAACTTAAACTATCAGTAAAGTTCATTTCACAATGCTGTACCTAATAAAAAGCGGGGAACTGCTCAATTTCCATGTAATATATTGTTATAAATAATTAGCAGTTTATGTTTGTATACAAATAATCAACATACATTCTGGATTCACACAGCTGCAAGTTCTGTCCTGCAATCCCATGTAAATATATTCACACTTGATGCAGTATCCCAAGTTAGTTTGCAAAAATGTGGTCAGAATTAGCTACTAAAAATCTTTATGAGCACCAGAAAAACCGTAAGTTGCTACAATAATGAAAATAAGTTACTTTAGTGTCTTAAGAACCACTGTCCCTCTCAAGTCAACTAGAGGGCTCAAAGGACAAGAAATGACAAACTGAACAACTCTTCTATAAGGAGAAACAATGTTATCCACATTCCTTTTTTAAACAGGAAAGAAATTTGCTGTTTATCCCAAGTCAGTTAAAATTAATATTCAGCTAATTCTCAAATTCCTGTTACTACTCCAACTTTTTGCATATACGTTTGAAAACACTGATGAAATGGAAAAATTCCTTGAAAGACCAAAGCTTACTCTAAATGCAATACATAATCTGAATGGCTCTAAATCGATTAAATCAATATAGGGCCTATTTGAAATTGAATTTATAGTTAAAAATGTTTCTATCAGAAGGCGGAAAAACAAAAAACACTCTAGGCTCAGATTGCTTCATTAGTGAATTTTAACACAAATTTAAGGGAAAAGATTAAAACTTATTCTATACAAATTTTTGCAGGAAATTGAACAGTGGAAATGCTTCCCAACACATTCTTTGAGGCCACCACTACCTTACTGCAAACTCAGATGAAGACATTATAAGAAAAGAAAAGTAGAGACTCACTCTCATTAGGCAAAAATCCTTAATAAAATATTAGCTAATAAAATCCATCAGCATATAAAAGGGTAATGTATCACACCATGTGGGAAGCAGCCCAGAAATGCAAAGCTGGTTAATATTCAAAAATCAATCCAGTAACTTACTGTATTAATAAACTAAACAATCAAAACTATATGATATCAATGAACACAGAAAAAGTTTTCAAGAAAATTCAACACGCATTTGTAATAAAAAGTATCAGCAAACTAGGAATAGAAGAGAACTTCCTTAACCTAATAAAAGGTATATATGTAAAACTTACAGCTAAAAGCATATTTAATGGGACTAAATGCTTTCCCACCAAGATCTGGAACAAGGAGAGGATTCCTTTAGCACCACTTAATTCAACATTGCATTGGAAATTCTAATTAGTGCAATAAGGCAAGAAAAATAGAAAGCATATAGATTAGAAATGAAGAAATAACACTGTCCTAATTTTCAGACAACATGCTTGTTTATATAAAAAAATTCCAGAGAATCTACAAAAAAAACTCATAAAATTAGTAAGTGAGATGAGCAGTCACAGGACACAAGATCAACATACAAAAGTCAACTGTATTCCTTTATACCAGCAATGAAAAATGTGAATCTGAAATTTAAAAAAAAGATAATGCCAAAAAAATTTAATTAGGTAAAAATCTAACAAAATATGTGCAAGGTCTTCAGGCAGAGAACTACAAAACACTCATAGAAGAAATTTAAAAAATCTAAATGAATTAAGAGATGTATCATGTTCATGTATTGGAAGACTCAATATTAAGATGTAATTCTCCCTAACTGATGTATACATTCAACACACTCCCAATCAAAATCTCAGCAAGCTTTTTGTAGGTATCAAGAGGCTGATTCTAAATTGATATGAATAAAGAAACTAGAAAAGCCAAAACAATTCTGAAAAGGAGGAACAAAGCTGAAAGACTCAACTTATAGGATTTCAAAACTTACTGTACACCAACAGTAACCAAAGCACTGTGGATTAGTGAAAGAACAGACACATAATTAACAGAACAGAAAAAGAGCCTAGAAATGAGCCACACAAATAGAGTCAAATAATTTTTGACAAAGGGGTTAAGGTAATTCGATGGTAAAAAGACAGATTTCTCAACAATGGTGCCAAAACAAGTCCATAGGCATCTCCCATGGAGATATGAGTTAATCATTCTAGAACCACTATACAAGCATACTGGAATTCAGCAATGAAATAAATGAATGGCAGAAGGTAGGAGGCAAGATTCTCACTGTTTCAATGGGAAGTTACAGACAAGAAAGGGAAGAAGGCTAAAATGATCCATGTGGTAATTAATTAGTATTGCAGACATCAATTTGAACTTAGGTTTAGCTGCCAACTTAACACTGTGGTCATCAGCCTCCACCTACCATCATGATAACCTGAGAACTTATCAGCAACAATGAGATGTTATTACCTAATAATTTCTAAATACGGAAGACAGCAAATGGGCTGTGTCTGGAGGCAAAAGGAAGGTAGTCACTAGACAAAGAGTAACCAAAGCTCATTGGTAGAAATGACAATGTACTGACAGTGAAGCAACATTTTTAAAGCATTAAGGGGGGGAAAAAAAAAACCTTGCAAAATAAAGACTTTATTTTATAAATTCAAAGACAAAGAATCCATAACTACAACAATTGTTAGTGGAAGTCTGTCAGGCAGAAGGAAGTAATAACAAGTATGGATTATATGAAGTTATGCACAACACTGGCAGTGGTAACTAAATGAGTAAACATATTTTTTTCTCATTATTTAAATCTCCTGAAAGATAATTGTTTATTTAACAAAAATAAAAATATGATGTGAGTATAAAATTAAAATATATCTTGACAGTAGCACAATGATCAGGAAGAGAAGAATGATACCATACTATTGTAAAGTAGTATAAGTAATCACTGGAAGGTTGACTGTGATTATTAAAGGTATATAAATACACCTTATAGCAACTACTAAATGTAAACAGAACAGAGTGATAGCTAATAAGCCAACAAAAGAAATAAAATAAAAATTTTTAAACATTTCAATTAATCCAGAAGAAGGCCAAAAAAAAAAGATGAACAAAGGTCAAATGGGATGAATTACAAAATTCAAATCTAACTGTATCAAGAATCAGAGAAAATGGAAATGTTCTAAATATCCCAATTAAAAGGCATAAATGTCATATTTGATTAAAATCTAAAAGCCACCTATGGGCTAGCTATGAAAAATATGCTTTAAATTTAAAGACACAATTAATTCAAAAGTTACAGGGTATAAAAAGATATAACATGCTAACACTATTCAAAAGAACTTAGAGTGGGTCCATAAACATAAGGCGATGTAGATTTCAGACCAAAGAATATTACCAGGAATAAACGAAGTTATTTCATGATAAAGGGGTCAATTCATTAGGAGGAGATAACAATCTCAATCTTTTGTACACCTAAATATGGATCTTCAAAATACATGAAGCAAAGACAGAACTTCAAAGAGAAATAGATAAATCTTATAATTATACTCAGAGATTTTAATACCTCTTTCTTAATAATTGATAGAACAAGTAGATGAAAAATCACTATACATACAGAAGCTCTGAACCACACATCTGACACTTACAGAATAATCTACCTAATAGCAACGGAATCCATGTTAATAGAATATACTCCACATTCCATCATCATGCAAAGGCACAAATTTGTAAGTGAGATTTTAGAAAAAAACAGTAAAAGCTTGTATTTCTCCACTGCCTATGTCTTTTACATAAAACATTGCTTTTTGCAAGAAATGAATACAAACAGTGCTTTAAAGTACAGATCACCTGGGTACCTTGTTTAAACCAGATTCTGAAAAAGTCAAGTCTGGCATGAGGCCTAAGAGTCTGCATTTCTCACAAGCTCCCAGTGTTGCTGGTGATGCTGACATTACAAATCCCTGTACTACACTTGGAGTAGCAAGGAACTAGAAAATAGGAGGAAAGAGAGTAAAGGAAGCCAGGGTCACTTTAGCTTTGCCCACTTTTAAAAAGTCAATGACAAAAAAAAGACAACATAACATTGAATGATTCTAATGTGCTTAGCCAAGATGCAAAACGTTTAATATGTATTATCTCATTTAATCTTCACAATAAACCTATTGAAGTAAATACTATTATTCTCCTCATTTTGCAGAGAAGGGACCAGAAAGGGACCACTGGAAAAACCTAAGCATTTAATCACAAAACCAAGCAGAGAACTTTCACAAATACCATTACACAACTGAACCGGCAGGAATTTTGTAAATATATGGCATTAAACATCTTTTGATTGACTTTTCTGCTGTGTTTAAAAGAGATGTTTATCATAGGGTGTCGAGCAGATGGCAGGGGGAGGAATGGATGAGTATATACACACATAATGAGTGTAGTGCGCACCATCTGGGGGATGGACACGCTTAAAGCTCTGACTCGGGTGGGGCAAGAGTAATATACATAACCTAACCATTTATACCCCGATAATATGCTGAAATAAAAAAGAAAAAAAATAAAAGAGATGTTTAATATTTTACCTTAAATAAAATATAATTAGTTGATACAAAATTAAAGGCAAGAGATCTGAAAAATTCTAACTTTCACTGTGATGCTGAATTAGACCTACCTGCATCTATCTAGCTATTGAAGTGATGATTAAATGAAAAATATGAATATGCCACATGCTGATGATTTCAAGAATGAAGCAATATTCTGTATTATTCTAAAATATTCCATAATGGATATGCATTGAAGTCAGGAAAAAAGAGGTTAAAATTTTTAATTGATAGGGCATTAATTATCAAGTATTCCCTAAGCTCCTCCTATATCCTCAAATACTAGCACTAGGCATAGAGTTAGGGAAAGATTAATAGGCTGGAGAATTTTAAGATTAATTACTGTCCTAGCTAACAATAGAAAAATAAAATGTATGCAGAGAAAAATCAAATACCCCAAATTAAAGTTTCCTTGAACAGGTGCAACACAGTGGATGCCAACAAGTCCCTGCAGCACCCCGGGAGGCCGAGGTGGGAGGACTGCTTGAGCTCAGGAGTTTGAGACCAGCTTGAGCAAGAGCGAGACCCCATCTCTACTAAAAACAGAAAAATTAGCCAGGCGATGCGTCACATCCCTGTCGTCCCAGGTACTCGGGAGGCTGAGGCAAGAGAATCATTGAGCCCAGGAGTTTGAGGTTGCAGTGAGCTAATGATGATGCCACTGCACTCTACCCAGGGCAGAGCAAGACTTTGTCTCAAAAGAAAAAAAAGGGGCCCTGTAGCCTTGCAGAATAGGTAGAGCTCAGGCATCTCACAGTGCTAGAGGTTTATTTCTAAGTACTCTCATCATCTCAAAAAAGGAAGTCATAATTGTGTTCCTCTGGCTATAAAAGGGGAAATAAATATAACCAAACAGGTAAAGTCCTCCCAATTGGCTGGTACTTTATGGACAATATCTGACTTTGTCTAGAATTTTTAACTCTACAAAAAAACATACAAAGAAGCTTTCCTGAAACATAATTTAGAATTCTTTTATCCTCTGAAGTCATGGATTGGAAACTAGTCACATAGCACTAAAATACTCCTCCTTTGCTGCCTTGAAGGTAGTAAAGTTCTATAGCAACAGAGTTGTTCAGAGGCAATATGTCAGATTAAATATTATGGCACTTTAATACTGAATAGGCAGATGAAATTTTCATTTCAATGTTAAACCTCTTTCCAGATAAGGAAGAAATGTGTATGGGGAGGAAAAATATAAATGGCATTTTTTGGTGACAGGGAATGTGTTTCTCTAGCTTGTGGCAAACTGTCCCCACAAAAAAAAAAAAAAAAAAAAAAAAAATGTTGGTTAAGAATGCAATCACAAATAGCTATTTTATAAAGAGCTGAAAATATTGCCTCACTTATAAGTGAGACTGGATTTTCAGAATTTTTTTAAACTTTCATATACAATGTCTGATCTGGCAACAACAAAGGCTACATTTCCCTAGACAGTAGGGCATGACCGATGTTTTCAATACGACAGTTCAGAAGATCTCATAACTATGAAAAGTACTAATCTCAGACTATTTTAAGAGATCATATAGAAAAATCTGAAAAAACTGGAATAAAAATGAACGGCTATGAAACTCCACCTTTATAGTAGTTTCTTCACAACCATTATCGTATTTCTTTCCTGGCAATTCCCCAAAGAACAGAATTCATTGCAAAAATTTCATTGCCTCCTGACCTGTTAAGCTGAATAACATTTCTATCCAAATAATCCTTTTATGCTGTATAAGTTTTATGCTATATCAGATCTAATATATTTTTAGCAAGTAATTTGGGGCAAGAACTCCTCTCAAAGCTGCTTCTTTACCCTATCTTGCTAGACTGCCAACCTTGCATTTTGAACTGTGCAGAGTCAGCTCTAGCGCTGCAGGTCCATTAAGAGTCAACAGTAAAATGCTGCCCTGAGTGGTCAGACACAAGAGGCCTACAAAGACCAAAAAATGGTAATGACTTCATGTCCACCACACCACCGAAAAGATCTGAATCAATTCTCAAGACAATTCTTTAGTTGGTTGCTCTTGTTTAAAATCTTCCACCCATCTGATTGACAGCATTCACAAAAGCATCCACAAATGTTGGAGAAACAAAACCTGATAGTACATATAGGCAAGCTGATAATACTCCAAAGGCAATGAGTTTTTCCATAAACTTGTCCTTCCGTATTAGTTCTGCTGCCTCTCTTGACATGCCTCTCCCACCAAGTGACTCATAATTTTACACTGAACATTTTCTAAATGCAAACAAAAAGCTAAGATGCCCAAGAGCATTAACATAACAGCTTCCATCATAAGGTTAGGAGACCAAAGGAATAGAAGTATAGAGAATAATTTAAGAACTAACACTGTGGCCTGATACATTCAAAGGCACTAAAAAACTTGCATCTCAAGATCGACATTTCAGAAGCAGAACTCTAAATATTCATAAGCAACAAGACCTTCACCAGGACTCGTCTCCTCATTGAAGACAACAAAACTAACCCTAGTCAGGTAGATAACTATTCATAATGAAACATTCTGAAGAGACAACCAGATTATAACATTTAACCCTGAATGTTTTATTTCGTAAACCCATTTATATGGAGACAGGCTCTATATCTAAAATTGCAGATTCTTTAAAATTTCCTTTGCCATTTGGGGGATGGAAAAGCATCCCTGATTTGTATATTAAAGCACAAGCATCTGTCCTACTGATGATATTCTAGGGAAGCACATTAGCATAAAATTTAACGATGTCAAATAAGTGGATGTGAAATAGGGACTGCGTAAAGACACTATTTCCAAGGCTGACAGAAACATCACTGTTTAGAAATGCAAATGAAACCATTATGTTCAATAATTATATGAAAATATGAACAGTTCAGCATGTTTTCCAGCCCTGATGGTGGTTAATGGGATGTACGCTTATGTAAATAACTACTATTAAAGCTAATGCTGAAAAAAACTAATAAATTCATACTAAAGCAACTGATTTAGTATGCTTTTAAACCCCAGCAGTGCTCACTTATTAGAAAAGAGTGCATTATTATGTTTAGAACTCATTACTGCTACAAGTCACTGCAACTCCATCAATTACCATGCATTAATGAAAATGGGACACATATAAAAAAAATTATTGCCTCTCAGCAGTTTTCTTTAAAGACAAAATCTAGGCGTATTACCGTCATGGGGCCTTGTAGGGAACTTATCCACACGATAATCTTTATTACTAAAACAGTACTCCCAACACTATCACCCTAGAGTATTCTGATCATAAGAAGGGCTACGCTTTACGTAAAATTTTGACATTTTATGAGATTGACTATTTTAATATCAATAAGAAAATTTTAATATTTGAATTGCATTTTTAAAAACTTTCACTAACATATTTGGCACGTGGTCCATTTTTTCACAGGGAGGCTAAGAAATGAAAATACATAGTGGTAATCATAACAGTGTAGAGGACAGACAGTTTCACTCCAAGAAGCTGTCTGATGTAACAGAGAAATCCCACTCAGATCTACACTTACGTTTCAGTGAATTTTGTGTAACCAAGGAACTGAATTTTTAAGAACAAGCCTTAAATTTCATTCCTGGCCACAAGCTGGACTTCTTTGCAATATATTAAATATTTAGTACAAGATATTAAGATGTTAGAAAATCCTTGTTCTTTAAAATTCAACTTTAGCTGGTACCTTACAGCAAGGAAATGCTGACAGAGCAGAAATTCAAATACAGAATATATGCCTTTGCTCTCACTCTATTTCTATCAACTTTCCCAATTTATTCTATCTTTAACATATGTAAATTAACTGATCCTTCATCTTCTAGCATTCAGGAAAACAGAAAACACTTCAGTTAACTACTAACTGTGAAATATATTTGCTAAATCTCAAACACAGTCTTGTTATATATAATGAGTATATGTTTATTTTTAAATTATTTAACTGTCACATCAGTCCAGCCATTTGCAGTTTTAGCTCTGACATGTTTATTCATCTCCCAAGCTTTCATTGCAATTTAGACATACTATCACCAGGTGGTGGCAGAGTGCCAGATGATGCAGCTATAGCAGTAAAGTGCAAATTTTCTCTCAAGAGTCAGACGTTCTCCGATAAAGCAACTATGGTTTAACAATTCATTCATGTAACAGGTATTTATTGAGTACATACTGAGTACCAGATACTGTATTAGATTCTCAGTATACAATAGCATACAAGACAGTAATGATGTCATAAGAGAGAAATACATAATATATAACAGAATGTCAAGTGCTATGAATAATTAATGCCCATTAATGATTTTATAAAGCAGAAAACAACAAAACCTCTTAATGAACTAGGAATAAAAGGGAACTTCTTCAATATAATATAAAGGCATCTATCAAAAACCAAAAACCTATAACTAACATCAAACTTAAGGATGAAATATGTATTTCTCCCTAAGAAACAGACAAGAATATTCTCTCTCATCATTTCTATTTAGTTCCTAATTGAAGGTCTTGCAATAAGGCAAGAAAAAAAAATAAAGGGCATAAAGATTAAAAGGAACTAAAACTTTTCATTTGCAGATGACATGACTGCAAATAAAATCCTAAGGAACCTGTAAAATAATTATTAAAATTAATAATTGAGAATTTAGCAAGGGCAAAAGATATAAAATCAATAAACAAAAATCAACTGTATTTCTAAGTTCAACCACTTTGAGAAATGAAATTGAAACTAAATTTAGAACAAATTTTTCGAAATTAACAGACCCTATCCTACCGACTTAATGTGCACAGGATGACTGAAGCTTGGAGTGCCAAGACAGAAAAAGCATGGCTCCCTAAAATCTACGGAGTCACCACACTTGCCTCAAATTGCTGGTACTGGATGTCTTTTACATGAAAAAGAAATATATATCTTGTTTTGCGTAGTATTACTTTGGCCTTTCTTATTTATGTAAGGAAGTCTAATCCTGACCCAGATTCATAAAATAATCTTATGTAGGTTTCATCCAATCATAGCTTTTTCAGTTTTATTTCCACATTACTTTCCTTGAGATCTCTTCTATGCCTTGTCAGAACAACATATGATGTTGAGATGCCTTAGCAATTACTAGCTGACTTCTTTTAGCAATAAACTTCCTTACAACTGCTTCAAAAAACTTAATTCTCTCACATAATCAAAAAACATTTTGCTTCAAAAATTATACTGCCTCTTCAAAAATTAGAAAGCTAGTTACAGAAATCTGAATGAGGACTCTAAAGTCAAAAAAAAAATCTTCCAATAGAAGAAAACATCTGAAATAAAAGATAACACTTGAAAGATACATCAAATATGTCTTCACATCAACTTTGTATGTTGTAAACTTATTCAGGGCAAGAAAATATTTTGTAAACCTTATACTTTCATATAAATTTATAGTTCCAAAAAAGTTACATATTTACTTCATTTGATCATTTTGCATGGTAAATACTTCAGATATTATAAACATGTTATGTACAATAAATTTGAAGACTTGCAGAGGTTTATCTAAGGTAATACAGCTATAGATTAAAGGCAGAACTAAGTTAAGATTACAAGTGGTGTAATTCTGCTCTTTCCAAAATACCACAGTGCTTCTTATTCTATCACACATTGAGATAAGTAAGTCATGTTTGAGAAATCCAATTTCTAATGAATTAAAGGTTTACCAATAGGACTTTTTATACAATTGGTTTTCGATTTAATAAGAGGAAAAAAAGGTGCCTCATCAGCATCTCAAATTACTTCTCTGCTATGTCAAACTACATAAGATGTTATGTGAAGAATATACTTCTAAATGTTGTGATGTTTCCAAACAATGACACTATCATATTCAAACCTCCTCTCACTCTCTTTGCTTCTAGACTGTTGAACTAGATCTTGTGCATTTAGCCTGGCTGACTGATGCCTTGAGGATATTAATGCGAGACAAGTGGCTATTTGGCAACTTTTCTCTGCATTCAACTAGTAACTATTCTCTTTTGTCACTATGTCACAGGCTCTCTTTATCGTCAAACTTTCTTCAGTGCAAATTTCTCATTAGGGCAATTACTATTTCTAGCCTCCATTTATGTTGGTTTCATCTCTTTTATCTACTTTTCTCCTTTGCCTGTTGTCAATTTTCCTGTGTTTATGGCTTTTGTGTAGAAAAGTCTTATAGGTATGGCCAAAAAATAAAACACACACATCATAGCAACTACTTGAAAATCTGACCAACTGAAACACAACAAGTATTATCTTTAGATACCTGGATTTTCCAGGCTACATTTATTTAGAAATTCAAGGACTGCCTGAGACTATTTTGATAGGAGGGACTCTTTCTCCAATTGGCTTTGCTCTTCACAAGCCTAGGGATTCAAGAAAACAAAATGCTCAGTAGCCTGACATTTCTGTATTAAGGAGAGATGATAAAATTGGGGCGGGGAGAGGTGACCATCTTATCTACAGGGAAATCAAGTTCAGATATTCTTTAGCTTCTAATCGTTGCATGACTATATCATAATTAGATTTACTACTTCTGAAAAATTACAGAGTTTGGATGTGTACAATCTTGGGTATGAGTATTTAAAAAAAGAAGAAATGTCTTTGTATAAGTCTCTAACTGAAGTGAGAATGTCACCATCTGAATCATTTATTCATAACTGGAGGTCATTCTAAGGTTAACAACACTAAGACAAATTTCATACTGATTAATAATAAAGTCATTCATTATATTCTTCAAATCAAAGCAATTATAAGTTGTGGTATGGCAAATGGATTTAACCGAAAAGCTTACATCAGAACAGCCCTTTAAGAGAGATCAGTGATGTAAAAGCCTAAACAGAATAATGAACTCTCCTGAACAATAATTATTATATTGATTTATTGAAAGTCTATTTCTTCATGCAAGAACTGCTGAAAGTTTCTGAAGTAGTTTTTTTTTTTTAATTTTTACTTTTTCTTTTCTTAGGCACAGAACCAATGTACCCAAAATAATTTTAAGTGATGCTATGCAGATTTAGTACCATTTACCCATTATCGAACCATCGCTAATAAAAAATTTTAATTAAACTAAGATGTAGAAAATAAATGTTTTTGAATTTCAGTCTGCTGAGCTTATTTCCACATGGACATCAAAAATAAATGAACATCTTAGCCACCAGGGTAAGTTTAGAAGCCCCAAACCACATTTATTTGAATTCCAGTGTCACTCATTATAAAGGAACATAGAAGTTGCTCTCTGGGGTGCTGAGGTTTCACATTCCACATCTGGAGGCTTCAGCAAGCCAAAGAAATCAAAACCAAAGCAAAATCTAGCCCAGAATGTTAAACTATTTATCTTATTACAAAATGAGCACACCATAGATATTAAAAGGGTCTCAGACAAGGAAGAGAGATTGCTAAAAGCAAATCTCATCAAAAAATAATACAATATAAAAAAATTATTGTTCAAAAATGTATCTCACTCTGTTGCCTGGGCTAGAGTGCACTGGCATCATCATAGCTCACAGCAACTTCAAACTCCTGGGCTCGAGCAATCCTGCCTCAGCTTCCCGAGTAGCTGGGACTACAGACATGCATCGCCATACCCAGCTAATTTTTCTGTTTTTGGTAGAGACGGGACTCGCTCTTGCTCAGGCTGTTCTCGAACTTCTGAGTTCAAACCTCCCACCTCAGCCTCCCAGAATGCTATGCTGTGTTTATACATGACATCCTTGCTTGACATGACAACCATGCTCTATGGTGGTAGAACATGGTTGCCTTGAGATGTATTTAGGTGGGTAGAGTTCTAGACTGCTGTGTATTTTCAGCTCTTATGTGTTTTTTAAAATAGGTTTTTGTGTGTATGAGTGTGTCAATTCCCTTCTCAGCTTGAATATTCTCATTGCAGCTCTATTCCCTATTTATAATTTTTCTGCTTCTATTCTGCAATGGGTTTAAAAACTAGACACAATAAGTTTATTATCATCCATATGACAGCCTCAGGAACTCTCATGTAAGAAAAGTACATACAAGGGGACCAAAATGGGTGAGAAGTACTTCTTTTTATTCTTATTTCCTGGATAAGTTCTATAAAAGTAAAGTATACATATAACTCATGAACAAAGAGTAACAACTCCTTAAAGGCTCTTCCTGGAATGAAATTAAAAATATGGATAAATTTATATAATTTCTTCACTTTCTACTGACAGTTGTCATCAATTCCTCCCTGTGCTTAGCATTAATATCTAAATATTTTTAAGAAAACAAAAATAATCTTTAAGAATGGTTTAGGCAACAACAAAATTAATAACAATCAGTTCTTTCCTTAAGCATGTTTATTTCTCTGTCATAGAAATAGAGGTATTTAACCTCTTACTCTGATTTAAAATGACATTCCAGGACAATTTAGCAGGTTTTAGACAATAACAAGGGTTGAAAATTTGCTAAATTTATATAGCATCATGAAGTAAATAAAATGGTCTTAAGCAGTACAACTTCTACAGTGTCAAAGATAATTATCAGATTAGTAAAACAGTATTTTCTAGGGCTTGTTAAAGCCATAGAATAAAATGGTCTTATCTAAGTACACAGAATATATTCTATCACTAAATAACTCATTTTGTAAACATAAAAAACAAAAAACCAATACTTATTCATACAAAAAGGCCAAGATTCATCAATGTTGATATGGTGCTTACATTTGTATATTGTATAACCAGACACCAAAACGCCCTTTCCTTTTCTAAATCCCTTCTCTTCTATGTATAGTCGTCTTCTTTTTGAGTAGATTTTTAATTTTCCCAAAACAATTTCTGAGACTTTAAAATCTCCTGCCTTCTCTTACGAAGGGCCAGAAAGATTAATTAAAAAGAGAGACTTACCCTTTCTATCGAAACTTACATTCTTTCTCATGAAATTTATTTCTACTCTCCTTCCCTACTCTCCCACGCCATTCCACCCAGATACGATAGAGCTTCCTTCAGTATGGTTTTCTATCCTTGTTAAAAGTCCAATGGATTATGGTGGTAGAGCATGGTTGTCGGGCTCCTATAGCAGAGATGGGATGTATAGTTAAATAGAAAGTTTTAGATATTCTTGAAGTATTGCTGTTATTCAAAACCAATTATTTCTTTTACACAATTAGATCAAATTCTTGTGAACTTTCTCTAATCTATATTCAACACAGACATATTGAAACCTTTGGTTCATTCTAAAACAGTCCTCAAAAAGATCAAAGCTAGTTCCTTTAAAATTCTTTCTTCTTAGACCAAGGTTTCTAAAATAACCACCCGTGCAAAAGGCTCAAGGACGTGAGCTACAAGCACCTCTAAAACTCTTCAATTTACTAAGTCCAAACCAGAGAGATAACGGAAACAGACCACGATTGGAAAAAAAGACAAACATCTCTGTCAGTCTGGTTTCTGGGAGAGGAAATTAAAACTTGGTTTCCTCTCCCAATGAACACCCAACACATCCAAGTGGTAAAGAGAGGTTTCCGCTTCCACAGAGTTTAGAAGGTAAAGCAGAAGACAGATCAATTTCACTCTTCTACTGGGCCTCTCAGCAACCCAAGGACTTGAATAACCTAATGAAAACCATCAAAACCCCAGTGAAGAAAGGCACAGAAATGGGAAACACAAGGGCTAGTTATCTCATCCCTCATCCATATTAATAGTAGTAAAAATGAGAACTGTTATTTTGTATTCAGTGCCTAGTAAGTATAAGACATTGCTAGGTTCCTTACACACATAAAGAATCTATCAAATTTCAATAGGCCTGCAAAGAAGGCATTATTAGTTAGCTACATAATACAGATAAAAAAGGAGACTCAAAAAAGTTCAGTAACTTTCCCATGGGGTCAGACAGCTAGTCAGTGCTAAAACAGGGTTATGACTTTAAAACCCACTGTACTTTCTTCGCTGTCACTTCCCTTGCTGTACCAGTTAAAACAGTGAAGCCAGCAAACATTAGACTTCAGTACTTTCCTTCTGTAAGCTTTTGATACCACTGCTGATCAGAGTTAAAGGGTTTAGAAATATAATTAGCTCAAATATTAATCAACTTTCCTAATGGCTATTTCCTGTGTCTTACATTATGTTTCAGAATCACTGTTATTGGACATATTTAAGTTTCAGATTTATATCTCCTTTCACTCATTCAGACAGACAAAAATCTCCTACGTTCATCAGACTGCTTGCTTTTGTAAATGGCATATTCATTTATGTGGTTAAGTTCTTGGAAATAAGCTTTCTTTGTTTAAAGACGGAAAATTACCAAAAATTTTTATGTTTTAATAATAAATTTCCAATTTTTTCTGTAAGAGCAAATCCTTCAAAAGTCTGATCCTAATGCAAACATGTAAAGTATCTTTTTTTTTAACCAAGGCACTGGTCTGTGTTTGTATAGTTGATCAATAAATCAAGTTATTAGAACTTTTTAAACAAAAAACCCATAAATGTAGTATAATACATCTTTAAAATGCCAAAAATCAGAATTCATGGATGTAGTTTCTCACACTGAAACAGACTTAAAATGATCTGAAATTATCTGATTTCATGTATATGAAAGAGTCTGAATCATTCATGTATGATAGGTAAATGTATCTGTAGTTAAAATTATATTGTTTTAAATTATAACCTCGTTTTATGTTTCTAAGTTTTATAGAGTTTTATGTACTGTAAAATCATCTATATTAATCTTGACAGGTTTATTCTGTAAAGGAGATTTGTACCTGAGCAATGAAAATGTACTTGGAATAAAAACCATGGAAGTCATTTATTTTTTTTTTTTTGTATCATGTCTTCTTTTCTTCTTTCTTTAACAATAAAGTGCTGCAAATACAACCTATCTTTTGGTGATTAAAAAAATCTTAAACCAATTATACCAACTAAACCATTTTAATTTTTGATAATGGTCTAAAATTTACACCAATCCTCATTCACAATAAAGAATAAATGCTTAAACCAAATCCTTTTTTACCACATTTAAAATAAGTCTAACTATAGCACATGTCTATGTCTTTGACTTTATTTACATGCCTTTTCTTCTTTTATAGCTTATAAGATAGATCATGAGTCAGCAAACTTTTTCTGTAGAGGTCAAACAGCAGATATTGCAGGCTAGAAGAGCCACTGGGTCTGTGTCGCAGTTACTCTGCAGCTGGAGCATAAAAGCAGCCACAGATAATACAGTAGGGAATACGTGTGGCTGGATTTAGTGGACACCCTACAGGATTTGGCCCATGGAAGTAGCAAGCTAACCCTCCGAGCTTAAATCATGGGGAAAACATGAAAAATAGAGTCACTACAATCACCCAGGGTATCTCAATATTCAGCCTGACAGAAGAAACCATTCACAGCCATGCTCGGTTTAGACTGTTTCACACTGAATAGAATTAATCTTGACCCAGACAGTGCTAAATAACAGTCTGCTGAAATTAGATTCTACTTTTCCAGATAGCCACACAATTTTCTTAAGCATTTTACCAAACAAGAACCCACTCTAACTGTGGCCAGCCTTTCTAAGTTGTCTACTATTAATCTCTCTCACCTTCTTTCCCCAACTCATCCCAATTCCACTGGATGTTATGTATATTTTTTGTCTCAGGAAGTTCAAAGTATAGCCACCTCTTTTCTATATAAAAAGTGAATTCTATTTCCCCTACTTCTGCTACTACAGTTGAAGGCTGACTTCACTCCCAATCCCCTTCTCCCTTGCTGCCTTCTGCTGTATCAGTTGGACAAGCTAAATGCTTACCTTCTCAGCCTCCTTTGGAGCTTAGCATGGCCACATAATAAAGTTCAGGACAATAAATATCATACAAAACTGCAGTCCCAACCCTTGGCTAGACAGGAACCAGTTGCACAGCAGGAGGCAAGCAGCAGGTGAGCGAGCAAAGACCCACCTGCACCCATAGCTACTCCCCACCACTCACATCACAGCTGGAGAGCTGCCCCTGCCTCAGATCAGCTAGTGGCATCAGACCCTCATAAGAGCGCAAATCCCCCTGCAAACTGCACACTGAGCATGCGAGGGATCCAGGTTGCACATTCCCCATGAGAATCCAACACCTGATGATCTGAAGTAGAGCCCAGGCGGCAACACCCCCGGCCTGTGGAAAAACTATCTTCCATGAAACCAGTCCCTGGTGTCAAAAAGGTTGGGGACCACTGATATAAAGCACTACTGGATGGGGTGTAAGGGTTGTTCTCAAGAAGTTTTCATGTTTTTAAAAAGAGGGAGAGGGAGTTACAATTGCCAGGACCTCTTCCTTTCTTCTGCCTACCTTAATACAAATGTAATGCCTAGAATCAGGGAAACCATTAGAAAAAAAGTGAGAGAATTGTAGAGAATACCAGCGCTGAAAACTTTAAGCCACTGAATCAACGCCAGAGGCCACCTGTCTCCAGAGTTCTTGTTATGTGAGGAATAACAGACCTTATAAATTGAATTTTTGTCACAAATAAAAGGATTCCTAACCTACCATTTCTTGAAAGTGCTAGAGTCCTGAGTCACTACTACTCATGAGAAGTGAAAAAGTAAAACTGGCTGTGCACAGTTTGTTGTGAATTCTGACTAAACAGCTTCCTGTAAGCATAGAGAAGCAGGAAGAAAAACACAAAAGATGGTCTAGCCTAAGGGTTGACAACCAAGGGCAATGAAGTCAAAGAGGACAAAGAAAAGATAAAGCCAAAAGGCATTAATTCATCTTTGTTTATGGCTGAGTAGTACTCTATGGTATACATATACCACATTTTGTTAATCTACTCATGAGCTGATGGGCACTTGGGTTGATTCCAGATCTTTACAATTGTGAATTGTGCTGCAATAAACATTTGAGTCCAAGTGTTTTTTTGATAAAATGACTTCTTTTCCTTTGGGTGAATACCAAGTAGTGGGATTGCTGGACCAAATGGTATGTCTACTTTTAGTTGAGAAATCTCCATACTGTTTTCCATAGGGTTTTGCAGCAATTTGGAAGGAATTGGAGACCATTATCCTAAGCAAAGTATTTTAAGAATGGCAAAACAAATACCACATGTACTCTCTTATAAATTGGAACTGATATGGGCACACAAGTGCACAGAGGGAAGTAAAAGTCATTGGAAATAAAGCATGGGGCGGGGGGAAGAGTACCACCTAACAAGTACTATGAACACTGTTTGGGTGATGGGCACATTTATAGCCCTGACTCAAGGCATGTAACAAATACATTTGTACCCCCTTAATATTCTGAAATTAAAAAAAAGAAAATAGAAATAAGGAGATAATTATCCAAATGCTAGAGATTACCAGGTTCTTATAGTGAAGATAAAACAAATGAACAAATGCTAGAGATATAGACAAAAAAATTGAAAAAGTATTCCTTTAGAGTACTTTTGTATACTCTAAAGTGGGGCCAATAAGCCTGATTTTTCTACTCAGCAAATCAAGTCTGAGAATTCTGATTAATTTCCTCTCACTGTTTGAAAAACAAAGTTCAGGACTCATTTTTTATAGTTACAGTCTTGTGTTTTTCAAGCTAATTAGTTTATCTTTACTCTTCCATTTCTCTGGTATTCACGAAGGCATAGTTATCATCAATATATGAACATTTTGACACTTGCGGGATCTTTGAAATAATTATTAATGATCAAGTTAATGATGATACTGCCAATCCGGACAATGGTTCTTTCAAGCATTCACACACGCTAGTTTAGCTGGCAGATCCATCATCCTAACTTTAGGGACAGTCACATCTCTTCTACATCAATGACATTGCATAAATCACCCCAAGAAAAGTAATTCTTCCCATTCAAAAGAAACTTCAGAAATATGCTTATTTTAACTTACATACACCTTCACATACAACTTTAAAGTTAAAATATCTGTTTTTACTATACTTTGTTACAAACAATGCAATACACACACACACACACACACACTCTCTCTCTCTCTCTCTCTCTCTCTCTCTCTTTCTCCATTTCTAAACCCAATAGTTTTCTGCTCCATGAGAATGGTCTGGTGGTTTTATGCTGCAGTGTAAACACTTATCAATTACAACATCTATATATCAAAAAGGATTTTTTTTTTTTTGTTCTTATGATTTCGGAGTAGAATTCCTTTGGTCTGTCAAAGCTTTAACCAGAAAGAACACCAAATACAAAGTGGTTTCAGCCTCAATTACAGTAGTGGAACAGAATTTAACAAAGTTCCAATGCTATATTTTAATGCTCAAATTTCTTATTGTCTTTTTTAGTTGACAAATATGTGCTTCACAGCATAACAGCAGCAGCAGAACAGCTGGATGGCCTTATCAAGCACAAAGGAAGCAACATCACATGCTGTTAAGTGTCTTTCTGATTGCCTAGAAATGGCAGCACATGCAGATTTATTCCCTGTTATAAATTAGAACAATTATTTCTTTGGAGTTTACAGTTTCTTCATGAAATAGTCAAACTTTCTGCACGTTAAGAAAGAGGACTTTCAAAAAGGATATCTTCCCTTTCTTTGATGATCAGTTCATTCTGTTCTTCCAATTGCCTGATCTTCTTCTCAAATGATTCCTGCTCAGCTTTCAGTCGTTCCTCTGTCACTTCCTTTTCCTCACTTACTCTGAGAGAAATACAGAAATGAAAACGAAATGCCTATTAGAATAAAATTAAATACACGCCGACAGCTGCAGTTTAGCAAAATTAGATTTCTTCCAAAGGTATGCTGAATTCTTCAGGGACACTCTGTTTTATTTTGTTGGTTTTTTTTTTTTAATTTAATCTCCCATAAGGCAATCTTTCTCACTTTTATAATAAAATATGCATATAATTTTTACATTAAAAATGTTACCAGTCATCAGAAATATCTCACATATGGAAAGTCCTGCAAAGGATGCAGATGCCAAATTATAATCCAGGACAGAAAATTATTCCAATTTTTAAAACACAGGTTTCATTTTTTCATTATCCAAATAGGTATATTACCAATTGATTTTGATTTAGACTTTAGACTTTTATTCAAATCCCATCAATGAAATAAACAATATATAAATCTTAAATATTTTACTGAATATACATAGGCAATTTTACTTTTTCCCTGGTACTGATACTCTGCATTCCTTAGTAGCATATAAATAATTGGACTTAAATAAAAAGGTGGCATTAACGTAAAGGAAGGTTTGTACTACATTTACTCTTACTCCAAAAAGAATTATTAAGTTAGAAACACTGACCAAAAAAAACTGTATCATTAATGTTCAACTCTGAAAAGCATTCTAACTCAATCACACCAAAAAGGGACGATTTCTGACAAGAGCAAAGAGGAAAAAAAAAAAATCATAAAAACAGAACTGAACAATAACACCAACACTGAAAATTACAATTCACTGAAGTATATGTTGGGACAACTCTAATTTTCATGCTACTCTGTGTGCAGAAATATTAACCTTGAATTTCTCTGTTACTACTGCTTATTTCTCTAAAGAGGATACAACACATTTATCCTACAAGATCACAGAGATAGGTGTAGGTGAAATCCACAGAGAATTTAAACCTTTTCTTTGAGCTACTACATTTACTTCCCCCAAATACTCTTATTCTACCAGAGCAAATTCTGCATAACATGAATTCCATGAGCTTTCCTTTCTTGCCTGCCCTCTCGCAGAGACATTGAAATCAATGAGATAACCAAACGAAAATAAGAATCCTGAATGTTCAAGAGTTGATTGCATCTTGTCTTTGAAATAATTTGTGTGAAAGCACATAGCACACAGTAGTGCTCAATAAACACGTTTGTTTCTTCTTAATCATCATGACATTCAAGTCATTTCCCTGATTTATATTATTTATGTTTAGCATACTACTAGGCGCATGAATGGGACCCTTCTTTTGAAAAGGGTAACCTCTAAGACTGATAAATTTACAAGGAATCCAGACAACTAAACAAATATACACATATGAAGACAATTTTATACTCTGTTATCAGGTTATCCTGCCTCCCTTGTTCTCACCTCTATACAATGTCTTCCTTTTTCTTGTCATTACTCTCAAGCACACTTGCACTAACATCTTGCACAGTAACTTTGACAAAGTCGGCTTATGTCTCCAGGCATCATTATTCTCATTAATAAAGGAAAAAGGCTAAACTAGACAATTCTAAAAATCCTTTCCAGCTGAGGTTCTAGAGGTTCTATTTCCTTCACAATATTACAAATATCCTGATATTGTATATTACCCTTTATAAATAGAGCATTTGCAAAAAAAAAAAAAGAAAAAAGTCATCAAATATTTGGTCAAGGAATAAGGCATACAACACTATAATTTAGGCAAAAGCTATGCCCACAGGATGACAGAGGAAGGAGGAGATAAGAGAAATATAAAGAAGTATAAAGATGCAAAATTTGGCATAAGAATACATAAATGTGAAACAAGAACGCAATGAATCTGCAGGATTTTGCATAAAACAAAGATGAAATAAATGATGCTACATACAGGTTAAGTATCCCTTATCCAAAATGCCTGGGACCAGAAGTGTTTCAGATTTTGAATTTTTTTCAGATTTTGGAATATTTACATTATTACCCTATGAGGTAATCATGTATGCCTTTTTTACATTTTCAACAATATCTTCACACCACATAGCAGAGAATAACAAACAAACACACTGAGTAACGCACGGAGGTCTTGGCTGCATGTGGGGCATCGTGAGGAACCTGCTGTTGGCACATCCAGCCTGCACATGCCATTTTATTACCCTTTGAGGGTGCGTGCATGGGGTGAACTGGGTGTTCTTGAAAAGGATACATCACAGCTGAAGGGGGCTGGGGAAGGTCTTTTCTTTGAGGACACTGAATAAACCATATGTTATGCACCTGCCTTTTGACTGTGACTCACCACATGAGGTGAGGTGTGAAATTTTCCACTTCTGGCACCATGATGACACTAAAAATTTCAAACTTTGAAGCATCTCAGATTTTGGATTTTTGGACTAGGGATGCTCAATCTGTATTTTCAGGAAAGAATAAACACTGTCAAGGTGAGAAAATATGTAGCAAAATCTCTCCCTGTTTAGATTGATAAAATCTTGAAACATGACTGAAGAGAAAAATCTATAAGTAGACAAGGGAACACTTATTTATTAAAAAATATTTGAATACCTACTGTAGAAAAAAAATAATTACAATAACTTTATTCCGTATAGGGTACCCAAAAGAGATCTAAAAATGGCTCTCTGTAGTTTTGGTCCCATTCATAAATGCCCTGTAAACATGAAGAATACCCCAAAGATTTGTTTCTTCACCAAGCAATGCTCTAGGGTCATAAAAAACAGTAACAAAAAAGAACGTTGCCAAATTTACCTTAACATTAATCTAAATGCAGAGATTATCTCTAGAGCGCAGCCAAGGCAGAACATATAGCTATACTCCAACATTTATTCACTGGCTTTGGTGTACCTGAAGGAGATGCATGAAAACCTCATCAGTGAGGGCAAAAATGCTTGTACAGGTATATTCTACAATGCCAGACTCTGTGATGCACTTTTTGCAAAACTTAAAGTGTTCTCTCTAGATAAAATCACTCTTTTCTAAATTTGGTTTCTGGGTATGTTTGAAATATTTGTTGCTACACTATTAAACAGGGCTTTTTTTAAAAAAAAAATTCTGTTATACTGCTATGATTAGACTACCCTATAGCAATTGGAATATTATGCTCTGGAAAGCCATAAAATTAACAAGCTGCATTCAGAACAAAGGGCAACACTTTTTCTACAGTCCTAACTAAAGATATGCATGGCTTCTTTGTGGCCCATTAGCATAGTTAATATAAGCAAGTATATTAATACAGACTTTAAATGCAGAAGACCCGCCAATAAAGCAAACTCAAGATTTGATATCCACTGTGAAATCTTTTTTTTTATGTTCAATAATACTTCAAATGAGGTATATGTACAAGAAAATATTTGGCATCGTGATTTATATTTTCCATCTCAGCATTCTAAGACTACAGAGTAATATAAAAAGACCTAATTCTTTACCTCATTTAAAGCACAGAAGTCCCCCCTTATCCACGGTTTCTCTTTCCATGGTTTCAGTTACCCACAGTCAACAGTGGTCCAAAAGAATTATTAAATAGCAAATTGCAAAAATAAACAGTTCATAAATTTTAAATTGTGCCGTTCTTGGTAGCATGATAAAATTTCCTGCCAGCCGCTATGTCCTGCCAAGGACGTGAATCATCCCTTTGTCCAGCGTATGCATGCTGTGTACACTCCCCACTGGTGACTCGCATGGTAGCTGTCTGGATTATCGGATCCACTGTCATGACATCACAGTGGATGTGCTCAAGCAACCCTTATTTTACTTACTAGAGTTTCAGGTATCCACTGGGGGTTTTGGAAAGTATCCCCCACAAATAAGAGGGGACTACTGTATAGCAAAAAGTTAGTTAACAAAATGAAAATCTAAACACAGGAAAAGGAGCTATTTGACTAATAGGATTAAAAGGTTAAAACTCTGGACAGGATGGTATGTCCACTATTGGTTTGTTAATTAGTACAAGAAGGGCAACAGCCTGTTCATAAGGTAAGAAATAACCATTGTCAGCATTTGTTTAATACCTCAGAGTATTTCTCAAAAACTTCCACAAAATGTACTTTCATCTAACGAGAGAAGAGAATTCATACCCTTAGAGCTGGGCAGTGTGGCTGAAAATTTTGCCAAAAGTACTGAATTTCTTTGAAGTCTTATGTTTTACCTTAAACATTCCTGCACGTACTGTATCTTTCTCCATAAAACAATCTTATCTATTTTAATATGAAAAGTTTCCCCAAATTCACCTATCTGAAATTTTTTTAGTAATACTAATGTTCTAGAAAGAGATTTATTTTACAGCTTTACATACCCCTGATATTCTTCCAAATACTCCAGAAATGGATACTTTTATACTGATGTGAAAGACAAGGTCGATCAAGTCAGCAAACCTTCTATCCCAAAGAGAATTACACCCCGCCCCCAATCCAGTGTTTTTTACAAGCACCCAAAGGATAATAGATGTTGCTCCACTTCCTGAACTTAAGTTTTTTGTTACATAGGGGAGACAGAAGAGAAAGATCCAGGAAACATTTTGTTTCCTTCCCACAGCAACTGCTGTTCCCCTCCCCCAGGTCTGTATCAAGAGGGATGCTTTATCAGGGCTGTCACTCACCAAGTAGAGCCTATGGAAAAAAAGTCTGCAAGAGAGTTCAAGCTCCCCTATATTTCTGCTCCAGTGGCTCCCCACTCTTATCTGCCCACATTTTGCCTCCATAAACCTGAAATCTTACCCATTTCCAGCTGTGCCTGCTCTAGGTAAGCTGGTACTCACATCTGTCTTTCCCTGTCAGCACGAGTCTTCCAGATTTGGGGTTACTTGGCTGCCCTTTGACCTTAGCTCTCTGATTGTTCCAAGAAATGTCTTGGGCTTGCAATTTGTCCCACTTTTTTAAAGAAAATTGTAGGCTTGGGAGCAATATTCTTTACAGTCACTTAGACTAACCTACATAATTATTTACACATTCCTACTTATTTGCATACGTTTGTTTTTGCTCTTATTTTCCTAACGTTTCCTCTCAGTTTCCAAACCTGGAACAATTTTAGCAACAAAATAAATAACAATATTAGATTATAACTCACAGAATTATGACATTTATTAAAGGGGGGGAATAAGAAAAGAATAGAAACCTGGCAGACACCACCTTAATCAGGTAATCAGTAAAGACATCAGGCATCGGTAAAGACATATTGATTTCAGATAGCCCCTGATATGACATATTGAATAGGCACATTATGTTTGTCATATTCTTGCCAAAAATGCATAATTTGAAACCAATCAAGAGAAAACATCACACAAACATATACTGAGGGACACTGTACAAAATATATGACTATTACTCTTTATAAGCGTGAAGTTTATAAAAGACTACAGAACTATCCATTGGAGAAGACCAAGAAGACATGCCAATTAACTACAATGTGAGATCCTGAATTGAATATTGAATCAGAAATAGGGTATCAGTGAAATGACACTGGTGAAAAATGAGTAATATCTGCAGTTTAGTTATTATTGTTGCACCAATGTTAATTTCTTAGTTTTGATAATTGTACCACTGTAATACAAAAATGTATGGAAAGGTGGGTTAAGGGTATATGGAAATTTCATCTCTATAACTTTTCTGTAAATTTTAAATTACTTCAAAATAAAGTTAAAAAGAAATCCCTTCCAAACATTAAGCAGTATATGTATGGAGGAAAGGGTCAGGGAGGGGATAGAGCATCAGAGAGAGACTTTACTTCATCTGCTACTATTTTATTTTAGATTTTTTAATAGTTTTGACATTTGTATAATTATAAGTAAATTAAAACTAGAAGGAAAAGTATACTACATAGTGAATAAAGATGGACTTTTTCAGCCTTTGCAACAGCTAACAAAATACCCTTCAAGCATATGCAGTTTATCTGTGTTATGTCTTGGATTAATCAATTACTTTAAAAACTATCAGGAAAAAATTCGGTATGACAAAAATTGATTATCTTTTCCACAAATGTTTTGAAAAAGCAGACCATCACATACCAAATGATCAATAATTGTTTTTCAGTCAAAACCTGAAAGTTAATATGGTAAGAGTAAACACTTTTAGTTATAAAGTACTAACCTGCAAATACTCAATTCTTTCTTAATTCAGTAGGACAGTTCCAATTTTGAGGCAGCAACCTAAATAAGTAGTCTTATGAGAATGTCTGGTAACCTCTGCTCTTCACCCTTCCCTTAGCCCAGTAATTTTTCCTCTCTCCTGTTTATTACAGGTCTAAGAACAGTGAATTTGTTACAATAGGCATATAAAAAAAAAAAACTACGAAAGAGAATAATCAGCATATACAAGCACATGGGCAAAAAACGATGAAAACTGCCCCTGAATAGCTATAGCACATACTTGTGCATCACATGTACCTATGGTTGTGGCGTTTCAAGTTTTCATAACCAAAATTTGACCCAACCATAATTCTGAGTAAATCTAGAAAGGTCAGAGGAAATTAACCACATTCACATGGCACTGTACATGTTTCCCCATGCCATGCAAAAGAGAAAAATAATTGCTACAGAAAAACTAACTTGTTTTAGGAGGTCTGATCAGAGCTGGAAGAAAGATTATTGAATGCACATTAGTTACTCAAAAAATATTCTTTGAATGATAGACCTCAGAATAGACTATCTGAAAATGAATTTTGGCACACTGTTCTACAGTGTCAAATTCCACTAAAGTTCAGAGAATTCCTTTCTACATAAAACAAGGTAAAGGTTCTTTATCTTTTCTTGAAATTTTCTACATAATCCATTATGAAGACTATTGTATACTATCCCCTCCTCAACAAAATCCATAAAGACTGCTAATGGGAAGACAAAAAGCAAAAGCAAAAGTGAGTCACTGAAAAATTAAAGTCTAACTTTCCTATTGTACTGCAATGTACATTTAATTACGACAAAAAAGTTACTATCGGTTTTAAAAAAATAAAAGACCAGAATAAATATAAAATAATAATGATATACTCATTTTACAATGGGAAACTAATGGTGCTACACTTTCTATTTTTCTTCTGAGAAATGTCAAGTAGAAATAGCAAACTGTCCTCTGGGAAAAATCAAAGTATCTGAGTCTAAAAAAAACCCCACATCCTTAAATGAGTTAGTACACAAGTATTCACTAGGGAACCACGCATTATTTGACAGTATGGGCATAGGACATGAAATAGTGGAGGGTGTTTTTTTTTTTTGTTTAAGGCTTTGTAGAACATAGCTAATATACATCAAAAATTGCAACTGTGGCCAACATTATTTTAGAACTTTGAAACTTTTTTTCTTTAAAGACCAAGTCTATAGTATAGTACAGTCCAGTCTATGCATTAGTCTGTGGTATCCCTCCCCATCTTAAAAAGTCTTTGTAACAAAATGCAAATACATATTTAGAGAACTGTCACCATATTTCAGTATAAACTACAACATATTGCAAAGCCATTCATTTTTCAAGTCCCCATAAATGACACTGCTTTTCCCACTTATGCAAACAATTCATTAATTCTACTGTAGAAGACTTTCTGAGGTCACTTAATTCCACATTCTTGAACAAAAAGAATTCTCTCTACCCTAATACCTCCAAGAAAGATCAATCAATATTCCACTTATCCTTCTACAAATGTAAATCAATGTTAGACACCTCAGGAAACCCCTTCATTTACCTGAAACTCATATATAAATTCATCCCCTAGCACTCTCTTCCCAGGCTAAACAATTTGCAAGACCCCTAATTTATCTTCGTGGTATCTATCCTCCATTAGCCTGTAAATTTTTATTCACATTCGAATTCTATTCTTTTATTAGTGTAGTTAACCCAAGTGAAAAAGTTCCCTGGGCATTTACAGATTATTAAGGAGGCATTCACAAATTATTAAAAACTTATACCAGGCATTTTATCTGTTTTTCTTGCCAAATAGCACAATATTGCCGGCTCACATTCAGGTTAAATTTATATTAACCAGGGATTTTTTTTTTAAATCTACTGTGGCTAACCAGTGTTTCTTTAACATAAATTTCTAATTTGTTTTTATCCTTAGGCATATAATATTCTGTACCCGTCACTATTGTCTTTCACCCTGTTTGAATGAATCCATTTTTCCAATCTATAATGCCAATTCTCAATTTTATTTGTCTTTTATTTACATTTTCATTTTTATTCACATTTATATAGGCATCTTTTTTATTCTTTCACACACAGCACCAGTAAAGATACTGACTAAAGAGAAGCTCATAGATAGGACCTCAATGAATACCTCCAAGATAAAGGTAAGCCACTCTTAGAATGTGGACAGATATGGTTTTCCCACCAAACCCTGCTAAAGTCAAGACCCTGTTTTTTGTTTTTATTTTAAAAAAGAAAAAAAGGCCATGTTTTTATAAGAATGCTTAAACCTCAAATGTACTAGTTAAAGAAAAAAGCTATAGTTATCACTTTGCCTTTATATTGCGTGTCACTCTGTAATTGAAAAACATACTATTTTTATAAATATGTTGTGCTGAGAGCTACTGCATATTATATCCTTCTGAAAATATGCCTGTCAATGGCCAGTGTTGGGTGCTAAGCACTCTCAGTGACTTCTCACCCAAAACAATGCCAGAGGATCTGCATAATAGTTGAAACTCTTTAAGTATGCTATTTTTAAATATGTCATAGGAATACATAAGTTTTTCTAAATTTTCTGACACTTTTCCCCATTTGGTTTGATCTTTAACATTACTAAAACATCCTTCACTCTTCATAGTTAATATTTTCTGAAAAGATATAAATTAAGACAACTGTTAAAGCTTCAGCCTCCTACCCATTCTCTATTAATACTCTTTCATTATTCTCTATTTACTCAAAAGTGATTGATTAAAAACGTGATGTACCAGGCAAGGTAGGCAGAAAACAAAAGAAGCAGAGCTTCTGTCTTATTTTATATGATACAATTTGGAAAGCAAAGTATATAAATATAAAACAATGTGTTTATTCATTAACAAGGAAATACACTGAAATGTCCTTTACTCAAAGGGAACACTTTTTTCTCTTCTAACATGAAAGGTGACCTTTCATTTCCTTTTTCTTATTAATTTTCCACTTTCCTTTTTCTTCCTGAACAATTAAGTTCTAAGACAATGATGACGGGCAGAATCGGAATCTGAGCTGGATAAAGATAGCATCTGCACAGAAGGGTTGCCTGGGGTGGGATGTCAAGACCCAAGCAGGTTAAGAAGGGTATCCACACAGCAGGTAGTCCAATACTAGTTCCAGTGTCAGAACCTAAGCAAGGTGTGAAGAGTATCTATGTAGAGAAGTAGGTTAGTATGATATGTCAGAGCCTAAGCAGGGTGAGGTGGGTGTCCTTGCAGGGGTACTGAGGTGACCCAGCATGGAGATTCAGAGCCCAAGTACGGTGGGGAGGAGATCTATGCAGGGGTTGGTAGTGGGTGATAGTGAAGATTAGCCAACAAAGAGTGAAAAGAGCATCCATATAAGGGGTTAACCTGAAGGAGGGTATCAGAGCCCAACAAAAATGAGGACATATACTCAGGGGGCAGTATCCTGCATACAGTGTCAGAGGCCAGGCAGAGAGAGCAGGGTTATCCTCAAGAAGGGGCAGTGTGGTATGGGATGACATAGCCTGAGGTGAGTGAGGAGGGCATCCACACAAGGAAGCGAACCAACAGGTGGAGTCAGAGCCAGCAAAAGGTAAGGAGGACATAACCACAAAGGGATGGCCTGCTGTGGGATGTCAAAGCCTAAACAGAGCAAACAGAACATCCAAGTAGTGAGGATAGCCCAATATGAGAGTCAAAACCAGAGAGGAGTGAGAAGGGCATTCAGGCAGAGTATAGTCTGGACTGGCTGGAATATAACCAGGGAGAAGAGGGCATCCACCCCGGGATGGACTGGAATGGGGAGTCAGAGTTCCAGCAGAGTAAAGGAAGTCTCAAAGGAAATTAAAAAAAAAAGAAAAAAAAATTAAATGAAAATAAAATTTTTTTAAATTTTTTAAAAAGGAAATGAATGAAAATGAAAATACAACAAATTAAAATATGTGGGGTACAGTGAAAGCAATGCTGAGAAGAAAGTTTATAGCACTAAATGCTTACACTATAAGAGGAATGTCTCCAAGTTCCTACCTTAAGAAACTAGAAAAAGAGCAAGAGAAGTCCAAAGCAATGAGAAGGAAGGAAATAGTAAAGACAAGACCAAAAAATATCAGTGAGTTAGAAAACAAAAAAAATAGAGAAAAGTCAATGAAACAACAGCTGGTTCTTTGAAAAATGTCAATAAAATTAACCTAGCAAGCCTAACAAAGATAAAAACAGCAAGAAGAAACAAATCATTAATGTCAGAAATGAAGTACCACAGATCCTGCAGTCATTAAAAGGATAATAAGGGACTACTATTAACAATTTTATGCTCATAAATTCAACAACTTAGAAGACATGGAACAATTCTTGAAAACCACAAACTTTGAAAGCTCAACCAAGATGAAAAAGACAATTTAAATAATCTTATAACCATTAAAGAAACTGAATTTTTAATTAAAGAGTTCTTTAAAAAGAAATATCCAGGCCTAGACAGTTTCACTGGATAATTCTAACAAATATTTAAAAAAGAACTAACATCAGTTTTTTACAATTTCTTCCAGAAAATAGAGGAGGAGGGAACACTTCCTGACTCATTTTAGTAGGCTAAAACAGAACAAAAAAAGAAAACTACAGAATAATACCTCTCATAACCTTTGATATAAAAATTCTCAACAAAATAGTAGCAAACCAAATCCTGTAAGATATAAAAACAATTATAACAAATGAAATTTATTACAGGTATTCAAGGCTGATTCAACATTCCAAAATCAATCCATATAATCTATTGTATCAATATGCTAAACAAAGAAAACTCATGTGATCGTATGAATTGACAAAGAAAAAGCATTTGACAAAATCCAGCACGTAATCATAATAAAAAGTCTTATAAAACTGGGAATAGAGAGAAACTTCCTAAACCTGATAAAGAGTATCTACAAAAAAATCTGTGGCTAACATCATACTTAATGGTGATAGCCTGAATGCTTTCCACCTAAAATCAGGAACATAGCAAGGATGTCCTTTTTCACTATTCTTATTAACACAGCACTGGAAGTCCTAGCCAGCACCATAAGGCAAGAAAAAGAAATAAAAGGGATACACATTGGAAAGGAGTAATAGAACTGTCCCTATTTGCAAATGACATGATTGTCTACATAAAAGAATCCCAAGGAGTCAACAGCAAATTTTCTTTGCTCCAAAGAAAATTAAACATTTAGATATAAATGTGAGGAAATATGTACAGGATCTATATCCTAAAAATTACAAAAAGCTACTCAAAGAAACCAAAGACCTAAATAATTGGAAAGACATACCATATTTATGAATTAGAAGATTCTACACAGTTAAGATGTCAATTCTTCCTGAATTTGATCTGTAGTTTAATGTAATACCTATTAGCATATCAGCAGAGTTTTTTGTAGATATTAACAAGCTTATTCCAAAATTATTATGGAAAGGTACAGAACTAGAAGAGCTAAAATAATTTTGAAAAAGAAGAATATAGGAGAGGTCACTTACTTAGTATTAAGGCTTACTATATTGCTATTGTAATCAAGACAGTTGGCAGAGAGAGAGACACATAAGTCAAAGAAACAGAAAAAAAAAAGAACCCAGAAAGAGATTCATACACATATACCCGATTAATTTCTGACAAAAGTGCAAAAAGATTCCAAGAAATGGTGCTAGAAGAACTGGGCATCAATAGGAAATAATAATAATTTTAAAAAAAGGACCTCAACCTAAACTTGACACATTGTACAAAAATTAACTCAAAATGGGTCATGGCTTAAAAAGGAAAAAATTGATAAACTAGACCTAGTTAAAATTAAAAACTTTTGCTCTATGAAAGACGCTGTGAAGGGAATAAAAAGTATTTGTAAACTGCATGTCCAACAAAGCATTTTTATCTATAACATACAAAGAACTCGAAAACTCAACAATAAAAACAAACCAAACATTCCAATAGGAAATGGGCAAAAGGGATGAACAGACGTTTCACTGGAAAAGACACAAAAGGAAATAAGCACATGAAACAATGTCCAACATCACTGGCCATTACAGAAATGTAAATTAAAACCAAAATATTTCTAAACACCTACCAGAATGGCTAAAATAAAAGTTAATTATAACAAATGTTAGCAAGAATGCCTAAGACCTAGATAGCTACTGCACTAATGGTAGAAATGTAAAATGAAACAACCATTCTGGAAAGTTTAGTAGCTTCTCACAAAACTAAACATGAGCTTATGACACAATATCCCAAAGAAATTAAAATCTGATGTTCACACAAAAACCTACAAAGCAGCCTCATTTATAACAGCCAAATACTGTAAATAACCCAAATGTCCTTCAACAGGTAAGGTTAAACAAACTGTGGTATATTTACATCATGGAATATCACTCGGCAATAAAAAGGAACCAAACTATTGATACATACAACAACTTGGATGGAACTAAAAAGAATTAAACAGTGAAAAAAAAGCCAGTCTCAAAAAGTTATATACTAGATAATTCCATTAATATAGCTTTCCTAAAATGACAAAATTATAGAGATGGAGAGCAGATTAATGTTGCTAGGGATTAGGGAAAGGAATAGGAAGAAAAGTAGCTGGGTCTATAGAAAGATGCCATGAGTAATCCATGTAACAATACTGCTTTGTATCTTGAGTATGGTGATGGCACACAAATCCACATGTGATAAGACTGCATAAAACCAAATACATACACAAATGAGCACATCTAAAATTTGGTGAAATCTATACACAATTGATGAATTCTGTTAATGTCAATTTCCTGGTTGTATTATAGTTAATCTAAACATTACCGCTGGTGAAAACTGGGTAAAGGGTACATGGGTTCCCTCTGTATTATTTCTAACAACTGCCAAGTAACTCGATAATTATCTCAAAATAATAAGTTTTTTTTAGAAAAATGTACCTACCATCTTGCTACTTCACTTTTATTTCTGTGAGATTAGAATAAATGCCCATGAATCTGATACTGATAAAAATAAATAATAAAACAAATAAATAAAAAAAGGCAAAAGAGACAGCTTATCCTTAAACAGGAATTCCAATTAATAAATGCAAAACAAATAAAGGAAATACAAGTAACCATTAGAACATCACTGTAATAGTTGTTGCAGTTAAGTTCCTCCCACCGATGTTTCTAGTAGTGGGTAAAAGTTTCAGAATAAACAGTATATTTGAATAGTTCCAATGGATCTCCCCCCAAGATATTCATTAATGACAGAGAAAAAACAGTAACTTCTCGGAGGACAAACCTAGCACACTATACATCAGCAAAGTGAAGAAAGTTAAAACCACCTGTGATAAGACATATCAACGCATCAACATCATGTACCCCATGAAATAACATATCATAAAGCAATATAATTATGAAAAAACCCAAATTGAAAGAAAGCTACAAAACCTCTTAATAGTACTCTTCAAATATACCAAGTCACGGAAGGCAAGGAAAGACTAAGGAACTACCACAAATGGGACAAGACTAAAGAAACATAAAAACTGAATATAAAGTGTGATACTAGAACAGAAAGAACAATATTAGTTAAAAAAAAAAAAAAGCTAGTGAAATCTGAATAAACTCTGCAGTTAATTAATGATACTGTACCAACGTTAACTTTTTATAATCGCACCAAGTCATCAGGATGTTAACATTAGAAAAAGCTAGGTAAAGGGTATGAGAATCCTCTGTATTATTTTTTTAAAACAGCTTTATTGAGATATAATTTCCATACCATATAGTTCACCCATTTAGAGTATGCAACTGAATGGCTTTTTGTATATTTTACAGAGCTCTGTAACTATCACCATTATCTAATTGTAGAACATTATCCTCCTGCCAAAAAGAAACTTTGTAAGCATTAGCAGTCTATTCCCCATTCCCCTAACCCTGTACTATTTTTTGCAACTTTTACGTAAGCTTAAAATTATTTTAAAATAAAACATTATAAAAAGTAATGATTATATTACAGAGTTAAAATTTAAATACATATGTATATATATAGAATTATAACACACAATATAATGGCATTTAAGTCAAAAGAGAAAAATGTAGTTCATGTGTTCTACACAGTTCTTACACTGTTTAGAAGAGCTAAACGTGGCTAATTAATACTAGACTGTGACAAGAATGCATATTGCAAATCTCCAGGGTAACTAGAGGTTCATTTAACCAAAAAAAAATGAAAACTATAATTCAGTAAAACTAATAACCACAGGGTCAAATACGTAAGGCAAAATTGACAAAGTTAAGAAGAGAAATACATAAATCTCAAATCTTTAAAGATTCACATAGGGAATCTTTAAAATATCTTTCTCAGAAACTTATGAGTTAATAAAAAAATCACTAAGGATACAGAAGATGTGAACATAATTAATCAAGTTCACCTAACGGGTATAATAAGAACAATACACTCAACAAGCACAAATATGTATTCTTTTCAACACACATGAACATATTTAAAAATTGACCATATTCTAGGCTAGTAAAGCAAGTTATCTGTTCACAATTCAATTAAGTTAGCTATCAAAAATGTAAACAGAAAATCCCTAATTTGTTTATAAGTTAAGAAATCAGCATTTAAATAAAACATAGTTCAAAAAATAAAATGAAAATTAAAGTAAAATTTTAAACGAATGGTAGTAAAATATTATATATCAAAATATATAGAATAAGACAACATTTAGAAGGAAATAAATAGTTTTATAAATGTCCATCAAAAAAGAAAATAGGAGAGGCTGGGCATTGTGGCCCACACTTGTAATTACAATGCTTTGGGAGGCCCAGGCAGAAGGATCACCTGAGGCCAGGGGTTTGAGACCAGCCTGGGCAACATAGTGAGACCTTGTCTCTATAAAACATTTTTTTAAAAATCAGCCAGACTACAGGTGGCATGCACCTGTAGTCCCAGCTACTTGGGAGGCTGAGGCAAGAGGATTGCCTGCACCCAGAAGTATGAGGTTACAGTGAGCTATGACAGCGCCAATGCACTCCAGCCTGGAAGACAGAGCAAGACCCTGACTTTAAAAACAATAAATAAATAAAAAAGAAAAGAAAAAAGAGAAAAGTGAATGTCAATGAGCTACATATCTATCATAAGAAGTTAGGGATAGAAGAGCAAATTAAACTCCTGTAAACAAAAAAAGAGAGAATAATAAGGAACAGAGTTCTAAAAAGTAAAAAATACAACAAAACTGATCATTTAAATCTAGACATTAAAAAATAAACACCCTCTGAGCAACTTTAAGCCAATATATGTGAAAATGAAAAGAAATTAATCCAATAATAAAATTGAGAACAGAAAAGAGAACCAACAAACATATAGATTTACAAGAGGAAAAAAAAGATAATCAAAACTCTTTAGGAGATGAAAGAAAATCAAAAAATAAAAAAAGTCATAAAAGAAGAATAAAAAAGGAAATTGTGCTTATAAAAGAACAATGAGGGTGGGGAGGAGGAGGAGAATAAACCTACATCTACTAGATATTAAGATATAATTAAAATAGTTTAATATTTGGCACACAAATTGATAGAACAACAAAATAAAAACACAAAAGATCCAACTGCATACAGAAATTGTATATATTAATATAAAAAGAGATTACATATCAACTCAAGGGAAAAAGATGAAAAATTTAATAAGTGATACCGGTTTCTTAAAAAGTCATATGGAAAAAAAGAACAAAATTACATCTATTTACTAGGAAAAATTACAAATGTGTCATAGATTTAATTGTTAAAAAAAAGGCAATCAAGAAAGTGTCAAGGTCATGAAAAACAAGGAAAGTCACAGATTGGAAGAGATTAAAGAACCACGACAAGCAAATGCAATGTGGCATACTGAATTGAAATCCTGGAACAGAAAAAGGGTAAGAGTAGAAAAACTGGGAAAATCCAAACAAAGTTGGTAGGTTAATTAACAGTACTATACTATTGTTAATTTCTTAGTTTTGATAAATATACCATAGTTGTATACCACGCTGATACTAGGGGAAGCTGAATGGAAGCTAAATGGGAACTGTAAACTATCTCTTGTTATTTCAAGATGAAATACCTAAAGGAAAAAAAAATAAAAGTATCCATGTGAACATTAATCAAAAGAAAGCTGCAGTGGCTATATTAAAATCAGAAAAAAGAGACTATAGGATAAGTAATATCAGCAGAGATAAAGAGGGAAAGAGGGGTATATGATAAAATGGTCAATTCATCAAGAAAATATAATAATCATAGAGGTATATTAACCTAACATCACAAGTTCGATATATGTGACACAAAAACTCACAGAAATGAAAGGAGAAACAGAAAAATCTACACATATATCTGGAGATTGCAGCATTCCTTTTTCAATAATAGGGAGAACATATATTAATATAAAGAGAAAGAAAATCAATATAAATATTGAAAACTTGAATAAAACTATCACTCAACTTGACCTAATTGGCAATCATAGACCACTATACACAACAATGACTGAACATACATTATTTTCAAGAGCACATGAAACATATTCCAAAATTAATCATATCCCAGAACCATAAAACAAGTTTTAATAAATATAAAAAGGCCAAAATCATATAAAGTATAGTCTCTGACCACAAGAGAATTAAATTGGAAACCGAGTTTTAAAAAAATTTCCTGGAAAATCTCCAAGCATCAACACACAATAATCACTTATGCTTCTATATACCAGTGATGCGTATATATGAAAGGATATTAAGAAAACAATTTCATTTACAGGAAGATCAAAAAGAATAAAATATTTAGGAATACATTTAACCAAGGATGTGAAAAACAAAGGTCTCTGAATAGCCAAAACGATCTTCAAACAGAAGAACAAAGTTGGAGAACTTGTACTTCTTGATTTCAATGCTTACTACAAAGCTACAGTAATTAACACAGTGTGTTATGAGCAGAGGGATAGGCATATAGATCAATGGAATAGAAGTGAGAGTCTAGAAATAACCCTGTACACCTCTGGTCAGTCAATTTTTGACAAGGATGCCAAGACCATTAAATGGGAAAAGCACAGGCTCTTCAAAAACAGTGGTGGGACAAAGGGATTCCCACATGCAAAAGAATGAAGTTGGAACCTTGCCTATAACCATATACAAAAATTAACTCAAAATGGATCAAAGACCTAAATATAAGATCTAAAACCATGAAACCTATATGAGAAAATGTGAGGGTAAATCTTCACAATCTTTGATTTAGTAGTGGTTTTAACAAAAGAAAAAGTAGAGAATTTAGATTTCATTAAAGTAAAAACCTTTCTACTTCAAAGAATACCACTGATAAAGTAAAAAGATAACCCACAGAATGGGAGAGATAATTTATAAATCATACGTCTGATAAGGATCCACTATCCAGGATATCTAAAAAACCTGTTATAGGCCGGGCACGGTGGCTCACGCCTGTAATCCTAGCACTCTGGGAGGCCGAGGCGGGCGGATCGTTCTGAGCTCAGGAGTTCGAAACCAGCCTGAGCAAGAGCGAGACCCCGTCTCTACCAAAAATAGAAAGAAATCAACTGGACAGCTAAAAATATATATATAGAAAAAAAAGTTAGCCGGGCATGGTGGCACATGCCTGTAGTCCCAGCTACTCGGGAGGCTGAGACAGTAGGATTGCTTGAGCCCAGGAGTTTGAGGTTGCTGTGAGCTAGGCTGACTCCACGGCACTCGCCCCAGGCAAAAAGAGTGAGACTCTGTCTCAAAAAAAAAAA